>JANHGB010025425.1:0-31672 GCA_026283785.1 Coracopsis vasa | reverse complement strand
CTGATCATCCTCGTGGCCCTCCTCTGGACTTGTTCCAACAGTTCCATGTCCTTTTTATGCTGAGGACACCAGAACTGTACGCAATGCTCTAAGTGAGGTCTCATGAGATCAGAGGAGAGAGCGGTCTTTATACTGCATTTTTGTCCTTAATTTCAATTTATCCATTATTTGTGTTCAGCCATTGTTTTTTTAATAATTCTTTACTGAGCACACTAATACTGGTGACTTCATACTCTGATGGTAGCTTCCATAATCAGGTTGCCTCCAAGTGTCCTTTCTGATAAGAACATCACCATACTTGCTGACAGTAGAGCACGTTCTCTGGCCTTTCAGTTATCTGTTGCACTGTAGAACTATAGTCTGTTTTCATCATGTGTAAACAAAATTAAGTAAAAATTAAAAATAAGTAAAAAAAAACCCTGCACAAAATATTTCAGTATCATTTATCATTGCTTTGTACAGAGAATCACTTACATCATTTCTGTCAGAAAGGATTGTGTTAATTATTTTGAGCGTATTTGCTTCATTGGGGACTTATATTTAACTACCTGTTTTCTGACATTCTTATTTGCTTCTTGGTCAGTTATTTCTATGATTCATTTCCACATTAGAGTGCAAAGACTGTATTTTTTCCTATAACTACATACTGGGTTTTTAAAAAGAAATCCAGCTTGAAAGCTATTAAGCCATGCTTCTGAACAAATTGTTTTGTTCCTACTGGGCTGTTACAAGGATCTTTTCATTAGGAGAGTATATTATGCATAAGTTAAGAGTCCTGTTGGATTCAAGTGGATTTCCCAAGGGAAGGGTCTTAATGTGGTCTGCACTACCTCCTTTTAAAAGAAGCTGCAAACTTGCATACAGTAAACTTGTCAAATTCTGGACTGTGAATGACGTAAATGTTGGGAACTCTAGGATTTTTTCTTAATTTTAATATTTTTCTTCTAAACTATTTATTTTTGAGTAATTACAAGACTGTCAGAAGGGCAGTCATGTAATGTACAGTGTGTACTAAGAGAAACTGAATTTGCTAAGGTTTGGCTTCCTCCTACTTCCTCGTTTTTTTTATGTTTCTTGTAACAATCACTGGAAGTTTTTCCTGTATATGTAATTGTTGAGTACAAGAAGTGAGTTGCTAATGCTCTATTTAGGAAAGGTGAACAGATTTAGATTCTTTTAAATCATCAATATTAAATATTATTTGTTCCAACTTTATTTTATGCATTCTGTGTACTGCTTTCCCACTTTAAGTACTCTGTGAGGTCTGCCAATTAACCTGATTTAATTTACCCAAGCAATTGATGCTATGACAATTTGTTACAGAAATGAGATGCAACTGTATGAAGTATGCATGTGAATGTAAGTTTTACATCAACACTATTATTTTTTTTCCCTTAAAAGCAGATTATATGAAAAGAAGCCTACGTTGTCTTAAAAGAAAAGATTCTTTTCAGATTTAATCTCTTTCTATCTCTACTGCTACATTCTGTGTCACCCTTTCTGTGATTTCTTTTTTTCTTTTTTTTTTATATACAGCGTCATTGCAAAACTGGTTACTCTAGGATTTCACAAGTCCTGTGTTTAGACTTGGTGAAGTTTCTTGTGATTCTTTTTTCTTAAGTGTAGTGCCTAGGTTTAAAAGCAGAAAACTTCTTCTGAATTTTCCAAACATGCCAGGATTTAAAGTTGTGGAATATGCAAATGGGCACTTAAATGTGAAACCAAAATGAAATATTATATAACTCTACACAGAGCTGGTATTTGTTGTCTTTTATGTTCTAATAAGTAAAATTATGTATCAGAGTTGGATATATATAGATTTTATTCTTATATTTAAGCTTCATGTAGTTGTCAAGGAGACCAAGCTATTGTTTGACACTTTCTGCAAGACTTGGTTATTGCTTATTCCCATATTATGGGGCTTCCAGTATATTCATTACTCTCCTACTGTCTTTTAATAGTTGATTATCATGTGAAAATACTGTTAGCTGAAGTTTGAAATATAAACTGTTAAATTACTTAAAAAGGTTCTCTTAAAACTCAGGAAGTTCACTCAAAATAGGTTAAACATAAAACAAAGGTAGTTGCATTTTTAATTCTTCGTTGTAAACTATTGGATTTGATGCCTCCTTTTAAATTTTAGCTTCTTCAAGTGGAATAGCTGTTTGCTACTGTGAAGGATGTGTTACACTGAAGGGCTAATATTTTTTAAAGCACATACCTTCAGTTTTATGCACAGCTTTACCTTATGTTCTTCAAGCTGTAAACAATGTAAATAATTTAAACAATAAGAAGATACTAATGAAGTTTACTCCGAATCATAACTGAAAATAGAGCATTCTTTGAAGCTGGGATCAGAATATGGGAATATAGACCCTTCAGAAGTCTAGTGAAATCAAAAGTTCGCTGTAGGTTTCTTATTCTGAGGGACTTTATTGGAGATTCCTCATCATTACTGTGGTGAGTGACACTGCTAGCAGGTAGATCTGGTGGAGAATGGTACATAGCATGTTATACTGCCAGATTTGAGGAAAGAATTGGGGAATGAAAGGCAGGTCTCTTCCACAAAGTAGTGTGTGGAACAAATATCCAGCTATGGCTGATCCAAGCTGGCATGCTCATATGGTGCACAGCAACATGCAAAAATTGCTTACTTGATCCCAAATGCAAAGCAGCCAGTTTAAAAAATTCAGCTAAGCTGAGCAATGACTGAAGTTCATTGAAAGAACTGAGAGTTCACTGAAAGAACTAAGAGTTCTTAGTAGTGTTCACTAATAGTGATACTTGTCTCATAGCAGACCTTGGTCTTCACTACTTCGAATTTTTGCTTCATTCTACCAAATAGAAGTTTCTTTAATAACTTAAACTAATATTGGACAAATTCATTTCTCTTGATGTTCTGACATTAGAGTTTTGCTGTGGAAGGGAATTGGTGGTTGTAGCACTGTCACAGAAGTGACACTTCACTCATAAAAGAGAAGTAGCAGTATATTTACTGATACAAATAAAACAACAATTTAATTAAGTTTGGTAGTAAATGAGACAGTGACTTAACAAAATTCTATGGCAAGGTATACTTGCTTATTTACTGCAGAGGACAGGATCAGATAAACTGTCAGGGAGACCTTCTGGTTGAAGTCATGAGGTTCAGAAAGGAATCCCTTGCTTTCTCAACTCCTCAGAGAGAAGGTGTGGCTGGATAGTGACTTAGTCCAGACTTGTTCAGCAGTTTATTTATAATGGATTATATGTATGCAGTCAATCCTTTCTATCACTTAGCTATGTTTTCAAAGTTTAACATGCTGTAAATCACTTACTGAGTATCTGTTATGGCAAGGATTCTCTCAACCTCGAGGAGTAACTTTGAGAGGGATCCCTACTCAAGGGGACATCCTGGTGCACAGCCCGCTGCCATGCAGGAGAATGTAATGGGCCCTGGGCTGTCCACTATTTATGGAGTAAGATGATTGACTTATAGCCGTGTTTGCATACCAGCCATACTTTTGGGTTGTGACATGCTCAACTAGCCCTTAGCTCTTGAGCAAGATTTATGGCTTTTAAGCCAGATGCAGCCATCAGGACCACCACTGGTGGTTGTTGCTCAAGCAGAAAAGGTGGCAGGAAGAGCACACCATCACAGGCATCTGGGGGTTGTATTTCAAAAAGTGAAACAGGATGACTGAAAATAAGATTTCCAGTTTTATTTTGGAGATTCACAAATTCTTAACCGTGCTACAAATTACACTGGTTGGCTGATGGGGAAAGCTTCAGATCATGATTTAATGGATTAGTTTGTACTGATTAGGAAATAGAGCACTGGCAAGAACCTAAGAAGTCACAAGTCTCCATTATTGCAGCTGTCCTATCTGTAATACTTTTCATGAACTTATCAGCTGTATCTTAGCAACAGTTAGGTGATATGCTCTACCTCTTCTACAGTCTATACAAAACAAGCTGTGAGGAAGCAGTCTTTTCTACAATTTCATTTATAATCTTAAGATCTAATTTCCACCTTTAATGTTTTAATAGTCTGTATGGCCTTTATATGTACTTTTTTTTTGTGGAAACATTATCCTCTAGATAAATTGTTCTTTTCCCTTCATGGTGCTTGTCTCATCTGTATTTATAGATAGAATTTGTACCTCTTCTCGGCTGCAGTCTTCAGTCACCCTTGCAGCCTTTTTCTGCAGCTGCTCCAATTTGAAATTTCTCATGTGTTTCTGTTACAACAAAAATTGTGTATAATGTTCCAGATGTGGTCTCACTGGGGTATTGTACAATGGTATTGTCCCTTTCGCTTTCTGCTCCAGTGAATACGTTCCAGAATTGCATCTGCCCTCTTCACAGCTGTCTTACCTTGATGAATCTGGTTTTTAGCAGCTCTGGTTTAGAATAACTGTTACAAAGGTTGTTTGTAATGTCTCTTTATTAAACTTGAACTATAACCCGTTTTTCCCATTAACAGTGTTGTGTGGTACTCCTTTCACTTTTTGTACACAATTTTTGTATTATTTTTTGCATGTTATTAAGATTTTTTTTGCATTTTATTAAGATATATTAATCTCTGCCTTTCCTCTTAAAAAAACCCGTAGTGAAATAGTTGCTATTCCTCAGTCGTTACAGAAGTGATATTTTCTTGTAAGTTTTTACTTTAGAAAGGACAATCTTATGTGTCATTTTTTGTAATTCTCAGAAGTGGATTATTTTTGACAGCATGAACTTTAATCATTGTTAAAGTATTCCTATTTTCCATTTATCATTGTTTTCATATCTGAGAAAACAGATAAGGATTTTGGTGGAGGTTTGAGCTTCATTCCTTAGTATCCTTAATCTTCATCTCATCCCTGTCTAGTATACACTGAGCAGTGGATCTTTAAATGTTTTAGCATCTTTGTGTTAAATGCTATGCTTCTGCTGTAGCTCAGATGCCTTTGCTACCCTCTGTTTCCAGATTTTTTGGCGGTAGGCCACTGAAATTCAAAGACATAGTTATCAACCCATTAGGGATTTTTCAGTCTTTATGTAAATAAAAATCCAGCAATATATGGATTAGGTTACAAGCAGCTGTTTTATAATGTCCTCATTAGTTAGTGAGAACAGTCTTGAAGTAATGGAGTAATTTACTGCTTCAGTAGCTATTTCATAAATTTATCAGCTATTAGCTCCAAGAATCACTAGACTTTCCACTTAAGAGTTTGATTCGTTCTTCATTTTGTGTCTGGGTAATTAGTCTCCTAAAATGATACAATTCACTTTATTTTTATCTAATGTTAAAGATCTGCATCCATATCAAACACTGATTCTGGAACAAATGCCCCATTATTAAAATGTCTTTAAGAGAACCTGTTTTATCTAATTCCCTTTCCCGAAGGATCTGACACAAACAGATTTCTGTTCTTGTTATTTCTTACATTTATTCCAGTTAGATATGTTGCTGATACACATTGTTCTACTCTTCATTTCTATTTTGAATATTGTCTGTTCCTCAGTACTTGCATGCTTAGTCATGGGTGCTGTCCCATTATGCTGTGGTTAGTCTGTCATGTTTTGTTCTGCACTGTGTGCCAGTAGTTTAAACCTGTGAATGACACAAACAGATAACTCATGATACTTATAAAATCTACAGCTTCATTTTCATCATGCTATCTCTTTTTCTTTATCCTTTCTACAACATTTTTAATAGTGTATTAAAAATGAGTGTGAAAATGTCCCTGTAAAGTTTAAAAGTCTCTGTATCCATAATGCCAATTGTATTCCAGAGGAGTTGTTTCCACAGATGCTTAAAGCTGGCCATTCAGAAAATACTTTTTCAGATGATCTGCCTCATGGTTTCTAAACCTCTCCTGATAATACTTGTCTCTGAGCTGCTTGTTTATCTAGATAGCTATCAACCTGTACCTCCAGCCATAGTTCAGGGGAAATCGGAAGAAATAAGTTAATTTGGGAGACCTGCTTGTCACATAGTGTTCCTCCTGCCCATTATCTTCTTCCTTTTTCATCCCTTCCTTCTCTCATTTCTTAAATAAACATTTAGTTAGCAGGTTTTCATTTTGTGAATGAACATCCCATCTCAGTTTTCTGAAGTGTCTTAGTTATTTTGTGATTTATGATAAAAATAGTTCTTGGATCCAGGCAAACTGCTCCATGTAGCTTTATAAATGCAGCCTTTTCTGTTCAAAAGTTTATTGTTGGTTTAATATTGATAATCCTAGACCAGTGTACTTTTTGCCCATTAGATACAATTTCCTAGCCTTTCTTTATTAGAATTAGAAATATTTTTTCAATCATACTTTATTGTTTATATTTTGAGGAAACGTGCAACCATCCAGTCCCTTTGATTGCTGTAATACATATAAAATAGGGGTGATGTTGCATGTGTATGTACCAAGTGCGTCCAAAAGCATCAAATTCTGATGTGTTGCTTTAATTCTTACAAGTATATTTGTCTTCTGCTGTCTTGCCCTTTAATCCTGCACTAGCAGTCCAGGTTTCTACCTTTTTGTTGCACAGGGTCCTGCTAATTCATACACGTGTTTAAGTCATTTCATAATAATAAAATCCCATCCCTTTCTATCTCCCACTTAATTTTCCTTCTAGCTCTTGCATACTGAATCTTAGTGATTTACTGACCATGTGACTTCTCTCTGCTACAAGATTCCTGAAAGTTTTACATGCTTAAAGTTTGTTAATGTAAATTCAGTTGATCTGTAAACTGTACATAATAAAGTATATATTATGATTATCTTCTTCCTAGAATAATTTGTGAATTCAGTGCTTCTGAATGTATTATGTTCCATAACTTTTGTAGTGCTTTATGACCACCAATTTTAAAAAATTGAACTTCTGTAGGCTCTTCAAACTGTAGAAAGTACTGTCTTCTTTTTACATACAGAGAAACAGGAAAGGGATTGTATGAGGTAGATTCCTATGATTTTGGATGTGGGTTTTGATGCCTAGGTCTTGTTGTTTGGGCAGTGAGTGTGTGTGTGTGTGTGTGTATGTTAAGGGTAGAATAGATATAGTAGGGGAGGAGGATATTATTTGTTGAGTTTCCTTCTCTCTTAAGTAAAATTATGGACAGATCTGGACATTTTTACTTCCAGTGATATAGTCACAGTTAGACGAATATGTAGAGAGGATTGCTCTGACAGATGAAATATAAATTATCTATTGATAGGAAGAAAGCTAAACTAGTGTAACTGATTATTCTGTTCTACATTCCTACATCACATCAGGTGAGACTCCTCCATATGACCTTATTTACCTTCCTTGTCCTTACATGCTTATTTTCTTTAACTTAGCAACCTGCCTTTCATTTCCTCCTCGGTTCCACATTGTACGATTAGTGTGATTCGTTTTTCAACCTAAATGCTGGGTAGTTTCTGTGAAGGATTTGAAGTGCAACACTAAAGCTTTAGCTACTGTAACTTGATGAGGCATTTGATGTCATTTCTTCTTCTTGAGAAAACCCTCTGACAGTTTTCAGTTACTATTTGCAGCTTCAAAGTTTGTATTTGGGATAGGAAAGTTCTGAGCTTTCACACATGCCCACCCTCTACACACTTCTCAGTATTCCCACACAAACCATATGACCAATCATACAAATTTTTCACTTAGTATGATTAAGGTTGTACTGGAATAAAATATAAAATACACCTGGGTTTAAAAACAGAAAGTAGGCAAACGGTTTTATATACGTACTCTCCTCCTGCTTTGCGCTCTTTAATCTTCCAATTTACTAAAAATGCTTTTAAATTATTATTTTTCTGGCATATTATTTGTTCCCAGATGCTGTGGGTCCTATAAATGTTCATACCAATTGATGAGCTCCTTTGTTGTCACACTGCATTTTATATTCTTTAATTATTCAGGAAGGCATCTAAATTAATCTCTATGAAGAACCTTCTACTGATACATGGAATGTAAAAGGAATATGCAGTAATCATTTTACGAGGTTATGCACTTTACTTGTCTTGCTACCATTAGAAACATCAACTTTGGAATCAGAATTAATTTATAGTGGCTTTCAGCAAACATGTTTGCTTCCATTATGAATAGTTTACTGCATATTTGACGAATGATGTGCTTTCTTGAGGTCGTCACTTGTAAATGTTGAATATATTCAAAATTCAAGTCAAACGTCAATTTTAGTGCTTGCTAATTGAAACATATTGTAGAGTGGATCTGCATTTTCTTCTTGACCTTACCAATGCTGAGTACCTTCCATGAATCTATCTGTCCTAGTGTTAACATTTTTCAGTATAGCTTTTTCCAGCACAAGTTGATATTATAGGGAAGTAACTTGCATCAGTGCTGAGTTGTTTTCTTTTGTGAGTTATATGTTATATAATTATAATCTGAAGCAGTTAATGGAAAATAATTTCCTTTCTCATTAAAGTAGTAAAGATTTTGTTTAGTGAAGGTGTCTCTTTTCCCTTTGGTGTATAAAGTACTGGTTTTAGTGGACCTGCTGATTTCACTAAGATGTATTATCTTGCTTTAAAAAAATGTAAAATATTCTGTCAGCTATTGTTTCTGTCTGGTTGAATAGGCCATCTTGAACAAAGCACAGGTACTTTGATGATGTTAGATATTTGACCTTATTGTAATTACTTTGTGAAACAATTATTTAAATTAACACTGTATTTGAAGTTGTTTTCTCCAGTGTGGTGTGCTGTTGGCTATCTTTAAAAGTGTTTTGCTTGAATTGGAATATCTTTGTCTTTTAATTTCCTTTTCATTTTCACCAGATTACTGTTTACAAAAGTCAAATTGGAGTCTCTGTGCAGAGGCCCAGATGAAGCACTCCTTACCTGCAAACACATGCTCCAGATATGGAAATCGTGCTACAATCTCACTAACCCAAGGTAAGATGCTGTAGAATTTTAGCTTGCTCAATGCCTTCCTCAGTAGCCTTTCAGGGCAATATAAGGTTTTATTCGGTCTGGTATTGGTTTTATTTGGTCTGGTATTTCATATGAACAAACTAATGCTCTGGGAATCTGGTGACTGAAGTGCGAAGATATCTGTTGATAGACATGCAGAAACTACCCAGATTTCTGTGAAGTAAGGTGCACCAAAGCTAATAAACTCTGCAGAGATGAGGTCTGATTATAGGATGAGGACTCAATGTGCTGGTATTTTCTTGGGGTATTTTCCACAGTATGGATTATAGAGCCTTTTATATTGGCTAGTGGAAAGATTGCCATAGTGGAAATTTAGTTCAAGGACTTAAAAAAAAAAAAAAAAAGTAGGATTAGGCATTAATTAAGACGATAGAAACATCAGAGGTCACATGGATAAATACGATGTGCTTGCAGAGCCAGCATGGCCCTTTTCTAAAGGGATGTCTTGCTTATGAACCTGTTTAAGTTCTTCAAAGGCATTAAGAAGTATTTGGATAAGTTGTTGTTGTCCAATTTGGTTTTCCAAAATGCTTCTGTGAAGGTCCTTTGCCATCTATATTTAGATAAGCTGTGAAATAAACAAGGAGGCCACTTTGAAGAAATCTATGCTGGTACTATTCAACATGTTTATCAAGTACCTGGAGAAGAGAACAAGCAGAATTTCCTACTGTTTGGTTGTTTGAAGGGTTGAGAGTTTCTGGAGAAGAGATGCTGCAGCAGAAGAGCTTTGTTCCAGGTGGCATCAGATACCTGTATAGCAGTATGATGAACATTCTCTGTTCAGGTTTTGCTCTTACTTTGATCTTAGTTTTATAAACGCATGCATCTTTTTAAGAAGATGAGAGAGGTGGCCAAAGAGAGAAAATTGCTTCTCTCCTTACCAAGCGAGTGAGTAGTTCAGAGCAGGAGAGCGTGGAAGAAAAGGCCTAGGAGGAGACCTGCATCAGCCATAGTGCACTGAGATTCTGACACTGGGCTATGGAGCAGGGAACAGAACCCAGGGATTATAGAAAGCAAGTACATCAACAACTAGAAAGGTTTGAGCTGAATTATTTTCAACTCAAAGTCTCTGAACTAGCAGTGGTAGAGAATTTATCTTCTGATTTAGTGCGTGGTGGTTTATTTTAGTTGGCTGGTTGTGTGTGTGAGGATGGGGGTTTAAGAGTTACTGTTAGGATGCTACGATGTGCAGAATAGTTACCATTTACATGTAAGCTTAATTTCAGTGAGGCTTTGCATGTACTCCAGCGCAACTTTTCACCTTCCTTCTCTGCTGTTACATCCTCTACACAGTTCAGGGCTCTAATCATGGCTTGTCATTACTTTTTTGTTGTTGTTTTTCCTGTGGTAACAGTTACTGTACCGTGTTAATACACATTAAGTTATGCTTCCCTCTGACATCAGCATCAAAACTTACTCTTGGCTATGTCAGCTTCAAACAGCAGTGTTTGCAAGCTCTCAAATCACTATCTCCTTCAAAAACTGGAAAAAGTAACAAGGACTAATTTGCATCTGATAGTTTTTACTGCCTTTTTTTTTTTATCTTGACATCCAAAGTTTTTCCTGAAATTCTGGTTAATGGTACAAATTAAAATCAAATTGGAATGGAATGGAATGGACAGGAGCTATGGATAGGTGCTGTTATGAAAGGAGACAGGTTTTTTGAATCACACATTCAGAATTATGTCAAATAGTGCATGTAGCCTTTCTTTGGATGGTCCATGCGAAATTTAAGGGCTGAATACCAGTCAGATTTGTCTGACTGTATAACAATTGTCACTCAGACCTGAAATGTGACTGGGAAGTTCTATTCACCCAACTGCACTCCAGATGTAGAGAAGAATGATGATGCAGGATTATTATGAAAACTTAAATTTCCCAACCTCTGTAATTTTAACACACTTTTTGTTGTTAATTTTGTTGAAAAGCAGTGTTTGAAGATTGTCTCCCGCTGGAAATAATTGAAGATTTTTTAAAATACATCTTTATGCCAATAATAAAAGGTCTTTTAATAATTTGAACCCCTTATAGAATGTTGGGTTTTTTTCAAAGATTTAAGTATCCTTTATGCTTATTTGAAACATCTTTTTCTATTCTGATTTAGACTGAAGACTAATTTTGATGTATCATTTTCCTAATCAGATAAGAACTTTTCTTGATAAGCAATGTTTTATGTTAAATATTTCTTCTTGCAATTAACCGGATTTTGTGGAGTAAATTTGGGTTCAGTGTCCTCAATAATATTTTAATAATGAAAATGAATTATGTATAACTAGATATACCACACAAAGTAAGGGCTAAGTGCAACACTGTGCCTTAATTTTGTTCAGCTGATTTAGAACAATTCCGTTTTGTCTTTCATTGCCATACAAATGTTTTCCTCATGAGATAGTTAACATAAATTTAAAACTTATGTTGTGGTACAAGGCTTGGAAGGTTTAAATGTTCATCTTTAGCCTGCTGCTTGAAGTTCATCAGAAAATAGTTCAATTCTTTTCCAGTTCTTAGCTTGTATTAGGAAAACAGAACAAACCACAATGCCAGTGCTGTGCTTAGAAGATATTTATGCTAAGTCTGGCTCTCCTTGTCAGCAACTTTTGGCATGTCATTCCTTGTCGACTGAGGAAGTAATTAACACAGTGGTTACCAGAAAATATGCAGCAACTGATGTAACAACTATAGCTGATAGTGTGTGTCCCGGAATGTTCCCTTGTGTTTCCTGTGGATTTCTGTAATAGTATCATTTTGTAAAGAAATCATTCATGCAAGAATGTTAGGGTAATGCAAAATTTTATTTATACCATTTTAGTAACAGCTGTACAAAGAGAGGAAATTATTTCTTGACGTGTGCAACTATGAAGAGTTGCTGAAAGACTTCTTGCCTTCTCAGTTCAAATTTGGAATGCAGAGATTGTAAAATTAGGGCAAATGGAAAGATTCACTGAATTCCAGTCTCACAGTTTAGATTAATGTCTCTCAGGCATTACATAAAGCTAGGAGTTTTGTGGAGTTTTTTATCTTTGGTGAGAATCAGATAAAAGTTTGCAGTCTGCTAAGTTAGGCTAACTGCCCAATTACTTTAAAGCTTAATTATTTTTAAGTTTGTGTGGGTTTTTTTAATGAGGATTTTTGAAAAGTATTAATTGAATGTGAGTAGTTCCAGACTTATAATCCAAAAAATGAAATTACTGTATTAACTGTAGAACGTTAATGAAGGAGTGCCCATGTGTGCTTCCTGACACTCTTCTGTCAATGTGTTTCAGTACTTACCTCATCTTAAAGAGAAGGAGCACTTGGTTCTTCAATCCCTGTTCTGCTGAATCTCTAATAGTAGTTCTAGGAGCAATTAGGTTTTCAGCAAGTGTATCAACAAGAAGACTGAGGGACTGATACTGAGTTACAACTAAAGTAGAAACTTAAGTGCTTTTGTCCACAGGAGCAATCAGTGAAAACCACTGCTTAGGTTTTTGAGGTGTTTGAAGTGTTCAAAATGCGCCTACTATGCTAATAGGATCAAATTCAACATTAGGCAGTTAATATGTGTGTGTATCAAAAAAAAAAAACAAAACAAACCAGCAAGAACAAAAAAACCCAACAACAAAACCAACCTAACCACTCCTCCAAAAAACATCTAGAGATGAAATTGATACCTTTTTATGTAGTTATGACATCTTGATAACATCTTTATCTAAAATTAGATGTCCTGAATTTAGTGTTTCTATTCAGTCTGGGAAAAGTGTGGGTTTTCAAACTCTCATCTCCCATCTTGGGTTCCTGTGAGAGCTGTACCTCATACAAAAGTTTAAGGTACAATAAATCCTTTCTGTAGCGCTGTTAGCTATGAATCATATTAAAAGGCTGTATTCCTTTCATGGTTGTATTAATTATGAACACAGAATTGCTGAAGTAAATATGGATTTAGTTTTGCTTAGCTTAATTCTGTTCTAGTGCAGCTGGCTTAATGCACAGTGAGTGGTTAGTGGTGCTTGGTACTAAATTTGTTCATAGCAAGAGCTTTTATAGCAAGAATCCTTGTGGGAGGAGGGCAGCATGCAACTTGTATCTCAGTATATAATTTTATATTTTAATAGCTTACAATTTCTATACTTCATTACAGTGATTCTGGACGTGGGAGCAGTCTGTTAGACAGAGCTATTGCTGATAGACGACAGCTTAATACAATTACATTACCAGATTTCAGTGATCCTGAAACAGGTAAGAACTGCATATGAAAAATAGAATAGGTAAAATGGTCTACCTATAGCTAGATTTTACATACGTTCTTTTTTTTTGGTTTATTTTGCAAAATAAAATAATATTTTCATTGTTGTCATATAAGTGGAAGTAGATATTGTGCAGGATAAGATTTTTTCTTTCTTATTTATGAAGGGCTTGCTTATCAACTTCTTTGTGAATTAAAATATCTATAATATGAATCTTGCTGAGTTTAGTGGTATATTCTTCCGCAAAGGATAAAACTTAATATGCTGAACTGGCCTGTTTGCTGAAGTCCTATGCATTTCTTTCCATTCAGTATTTGCACATATTTTATTTTAAAACATAAATTAGAAAAATGTCAGAAAACTTTTAATCTCAAAAAACCTGAAGGTATCATTGCTAATTAAATTAATTAAAATATTTAATATTTATTAAAATATAATTGCGTGGGTGGGTTGGCTTAGTGTAAACATAGCTTTGACATTATGAGCAAAAATAATTTATTAAAAATCATATATACCGTGATATTTTGATAAACATATCAAAAATCATGATGCACAGGTGCACTACATAGAAGCTAAGATTATTGTGTGTCAGTAAACATTTACAATATGTAATTTTCCTATTTTAACCTGTAATTTGCTTATATTAGTATATATATAAATATAATATAAATATATAATTTGCCTATTTCAGTTATCACAGTGCAAATTGATATGCCTTAAAAGTCATATAACCAAAAAGCATGTGAGCCATGCATCCTGTGAAAATTGCAGAAGGAATTACCATGATGATGCTAGTTCCAGGAATCTTTACAGTATATTACTTGTATGCTAAATACTGTGAGTTTTCTATTTTATCTCAAAACTGTAGCATGCTTCTCCTGACACTTTTCAGATGTGAATTTCTGCTTAATCACACTTTTGACACAAACAGCTTATGGAGAAGTTTCCCACCCTATGAATTAGAATACACTGACCTATAAATTAAAATACTTTTAAATGTGTCATGTGTCTCTTTGTTTAATATCAGAATTATGCAGTAGAAAAAAATCTAATTTAGATATTTAACTTCTGAAAGTTAAAGTTTATTTGAATGTTCACTCGATTTTGAAATTATGTAAATAAATAGAAGGTGTTCTGTTCTTGCTATAGTGGCAAACAGTTTTGATTGCAAAGATCAGGTGACCTGATTTCAAAGAATTGCAGTATGATATGGTCTGAAGCATGGCATAATGTACCTTGCTGCCCTGATGTGGAATTTTCTGTCTTCTCCTACTCATATAATTAAAGTGTATACGATAACATTCTAGCATTCAGTGATCGTTCTATGTTCTAGTCTAGTTCATAGTTTCATTTTATAGACATAAATAGATTTTAAAGGTTACATATACATACATAGGTAATTTATTTTACGCCTTCAAAAAAGTGCTTGTGGGGGGAGCATGTTGTGGGAGTGTTTTGTGGTTAGCTGTGGGGGTTTGGTTTTGTTTTTTACAAATGTAGGCACACACTTTGGGGTGTCCTGTTTTATATCTGCCACAGTTGAGAGCATAATGAATTGGTGCTTTTTAAAGACTGCATGCTTTCAAGTAAAAATGAACCCTTACCGAAAAGATTGAGCTTTTCAAGAAGCCCCAAATTCAAATCCTGCAGCAAATACTTTGATTGAAAAAATGAAGCTATATATATGTTCCAATTTTTCTAGAAGTTCCAATTAGTCTGGTTTTCTGAATCTTAGCTGTGTTGTTGCAGCTTATCTCTACTGACAGGGAGGACAAGGTGGGAAATTAAATATATGGTGTCCCTATTTGATTATATTTCCTATAAAAGACAATTGTGAGGATGGGGAAGGGGTGTTTCTATTTTTTGGGGGAGGTGGGGTTTTTTGTTTGGGTTTTAATTGTTAATTTTAGCAGAAGAAACCTGGTTACAATTCCCATATTCAAATTCTGGTAAGGACTAGGGCTTTGTTATGTACTATATCTACACAGCAGTATACATTTAATAGCTCCATATCCAAGTTTTGTCCAAGATTCTTCATGTAGAACATTATATAAAAATTTTGCAGAAATTAAAAGGCTATGGTGATGCAAGAATAAAAGAAGTAAAGCTTATCAGTGTTTGAGTGAGAAAACTTTAAGCAGACTCTCAAAAAAACATTGTTCACAAATGGTAGATGACAGAAACGATAGATGGTCAAAACGTGAGACTTCTATAGGCTGAAAGAGCTCGTGCAAATTTTGTGGCTTCCCAGTGTATAGAAATGCATAAGGAATTTGACAAATAAATATTAAAATAGGGATATTCAGGAAGGGTACTGTGGAAAATCCTCTTAGGACAGAAATGTTTGCTCCCCTCCTCTTTATACAGTGTATTGCTACCATGTGTATGCATTTATGTGTGTATATACATATGAAATTTTCCCCTTCTTAACTTTGCTTGCCACCTGTGATGATGATGATCCCCTTTGCCTGCGTAGTCTGAGTTTGGCCAGTCTGAGTACCGAGAATTGAGAACTAAAATTCGTATATGAAGTACTGTGTACTTGCAATTTGAATTCTGAAATCTTTTAAAAAAATGCATTTAGCTGTAACGAGTGTATCAATTAAGCACAAGTTGGAATTGGAAAAAAAAAATGTCTTTCAAAACAGTTTTTTATAGAGCTCTTTCCATTTCCATAATCAGAAATTATTAAACGATTCAAGTTCAAATTTGTGTTACCACTGAAGTATCTGAAAAGTGTATTGTGGATTTGTTACAAGGCTAAACTCTTACAGTCTGATGCCCTGACCAACAACTGGCAAATCTACTTTAAGTTTGCCTTGTATTTCATCTAATTTCTCATGAGTGGCATACACCCATATTTGTATTATTGCTGAAGGAAATAAATATGGAGAAAAAAAAAAGTTTTTTGCTCACTGAAGTAAAATCTGACAGTGAGACAGTCGCATTTCCAAAGGCAGATATGCATATGCAAATCACTTGAGATTCAGTTGGCTATTTTGGTTAAGGTAAGTTGCACTCAGTCTTTTAAAAAACAGATTATTTGATTCATTGTGTATTGGTTGCAGTTTTCTGTTGGCTTTGGGGGTTTTTATCTAGTTTAGCATGGAAAGAGTAATGGAAGTACAGGGCATTTTTAATTTTTTTTTACGTTGCTTTCAGAAAAAGTGGTATTTATTTTATGTACAAACCGTTTTCATCGTACTGAATGGTGTAATAAATGCTTTGCTTTTTTTGGCATCCTTGAGTCCATTAAACCCTGTTGGATCTTTTTTCTTTCCCACCCCGCCACACCTTATCATTCTCTTTGTTTCGCTTTTTAGCCTCTGATACTTCCTCATCTTCTCTCTCAAGAACAGAGTCTCCTCTCCAACTGTTTGTATCTTCTCATCTTCCTCATCCTCATCCTAAACCAGATACCTTTGTCTGGCCCCATGCAGCCTCTCCATGCTGTGACCAAGTTCCTGAGCCCTGTTCACCTTCTCGCTGTAAAGTGGCTTTCTATTCCTGATGGGCGTGCTAGTTTGTGCTGTATTTTTCGGATAATCTTCATAACTGATAAACCATGTTTAAACAGCTGAAGTTTAAACAAAGTGTCAGTGACATCTGGCTGTTCAGGTGCTCTTCATTAAATACTGAATGGGTTTTAAGAGTTTCATCAGAGCAAACTGTCATATTGAGCCCAAAAAAAAGGTAAAGTTACAGACGTATTTGATACTCTGTTCTCATGACTGTTATAGAAAAGGATAGGGTTTGGTAAAAGAGGTTATTGGCCAAGAATGCTTTGTAGCATCTACTGCTGTAAATTGTTTACATTGCTGGCATCTTTTGCCTAACAAGCCTGTCGTTTCCACAGAATTTCCTTCTTATCTGTACGGTTTTTAATGACTCAGTTTCAGAAAGCCTTTAGCTAATTGCATCCAAAACCTTGCCTGAAAATTCACATGAAGGACAAAAATTGCCTCAATATCAATGTGTATTTTCATATTGCAGGTAAGGCATACTGGAGTCATTCTGAGGTATTAGAACAATGAAAATCAGCATTGTGCTATTTCAAGTTGAGAGCCATTCTGTTCATTGAAATGATGCCAATTTAAGGATGCTGTACAAACTGTACAGAAATGCTGCCAGAGTAGTTCAGGTGGCAGGGTAAAATCAGCATAGTTTTCCAGCCATTTCTTTTTAACTCTTTTTATTTCTGTGAAGTTCTCCTTCACTCACTGCTTTATGCATAGTACTGGTTTTGTCACTGCGTTTACTGTAATCCAATTTTAAGAAATTATTTTTTGACACCTAGCATTTACCTGATATCATGTCAAAGTTATTAATTCCTAACAAAATGTAGAAAATAAATCTTTGGGTATTAGCAAAATTCATTTGTTAAAATAGCTGACATAAGATGAGAGTTTTGAAATCACTAGCTCATGTGTAAGCCTGTAAATGGAAATTAAGAAAAGTGCTTCCTTCCAGGAAATCTTTGTCTTACTGTAGTTTAAGTGGTTGGAGTCTGACATTCTTTTTGAAGCATTTGACTAGCTGATTGATTGCTGTTACAGGTTTGGGCATCGTTGAGTTGAACTTGCTCAGACCTACATCCCAGTTAGCATTAAATTACTTGTTCTTTGTAGAGCTACAAGTTAATACAAACCCAGTCAAGAACGAAGGCAAACTGAATGAACGCAGAAGCCCAAGCACAGATTACGTAAAGCCCAAGTTTTCTATTTCCAGCCTACTGTGTCCTCAGGGAAAGGAGCTTCCATTGTATGCATGAGAAGCAGTGGAACCATGAAAAAAACCAGATATTGAAGTCCTTTGTATGGTGTAAATAATTGACGAAAGTGAAAGCTTTCTATCTTTGAGTAAGTAGAGATTTGCCTAGATGCTTATAGCATGTTAGTATAGTTACCAGACCTGAAAATCTCGTGTTCTATATCTTGCTTAGTTCAATTTTTATTCTAGTGAAAGAAGCAAAATGCATTTTGTATTATTGACTTGATTTCCAATTTCTGTTGAACCGGAACATTATTTTAGAGATGTAGCAAAGGCTCTGTGAAAATATTTATTGTAAACAGTAATCTTCTTCTTTCTTTTTCTTTTTTTTTTTTTCATCTTTTGAAATGCTATAAACCTGATTTACAGTTTGAAGATTATCAGAAATCCTTTGGCTTTCTTGGAGTTCTTGGTGGATTTTTTGGTTTGGGATTTTTTGTTTGTTAGTTTGTTTGGTTTTATCTTGTATTGGTTTTGGTTTTTGTTTTGAGGGGGTTTTCCCCTCCCTCTTTCTTTGGATTTTAATTTGTCGTTTGATCTGTTCAAAGGCAATCCATCAGATGCTTACTTACATGGTTTTTACTCCCTTTTTTCAGATTGTAAGTAGTGTTCACTGTGGAGGTTTATTAATTTATTAAGGACTTAAATCACCTTTTGCTTTACCACAAAACATACATGTTTTGTCCATCAGTAGTGGAAGTTCGGTAGTGTGTGAAGCAAGGCTGATGCTCTTTGCCCATTCAGTCACCCCAAGGGCTGTGATCTTACAAGATCTGAATGCATTCAACTAACACTTGCATTGAATAATTAAAGAGGCAGTATTCATTGCTAGAGGACTGCAAATAAAGATATATTAGGAAGGTCTTGTATAACATAATGGCCAGCTGCCAGAATGTTTTACTAGAGATTTTATGCCACTCCTGTTCCTAAGTAATATGTTGCTCCAGAATGCAACATTGCAACTGCTGTCATGAGTCATAATAAACTACTGCTTTCTCTTCTGGTACAAATTTTGTTTGTAGAATAAATCTCTTTAGAGTACACTTTAAAATGAAATGATGAAAACAAGCTAAATAAGAGAGAATGAAGAATATATATCAATAGAAGTAACTGCTACCAGGATGTGAAATAATGACCTTTTTCTCTAACCAGTTACATTATGAAGTTGCGTGTTTAGCCTTGACTAGTAAATTATAGGATTCTTTTTTTTTTATTTATTACTTTATTTTTTTTATAGATTTTTATGAGGTAGTACAGGAGACCAATTTGGTGGAGAGGAGAAAAGTAAGAAACTACATAAACCAGCATGTTTGACAGTGGCTGAGCATGGAAAATCTTTTTCAAAGAGCTGAGAGGATGCTGTATAAATGATGCTGCCCGTACCTGACTGCTAATATCTCCATGCACAACTTTGTACCATAAGCTAGCTTTGTAATTTGTGATTGTGAAAGGTGTCTCAGACACTTAATGAATTTTATTGGAAAAAATTTTAATTTGGCTAAACCTGCTGCTCTATCTTATCAAATGCAGCACTTCAGTGATGTATTAGTCCTGCAGAAGGTACTGCCTCTTTGTATCATGCAATTACTTTTTTAGCACAGAGTTCTCTGAATGTCACACCACTAATGTTCTTAACTGCCAGCTTTGCATGCATGTAAAGTTGAAAGTCATGGGGTTTTTCCTCTTTTATCCTGCATGAGCATTGCTGTTAAAGCATTTTTTTATTTTGTGTAGACATTGAAACATTGAAAACATGATGAATGTAGAATTGTTTAGTAATATTCTCTATTATGATATAAAAAGAAATTCTGTTATAGTGTTTTTGTCAATTGATATTAATGTGTTTCATCAAGGATGACAGTCTATTCAGAAGGAAAATTTGATGTACATAGCAAAGTTATTTTGTGTTCCTGCAAGTCTGCATGCCAACTAAGTGCTGATAGAGTCCATGTCTTAGTTCATGTACGTTAGGCTATTTTCTCAAGAATGTATTGGGACATGACCAAGGAAAGAACTGAAGAAATCATAACATGCTTATTTGCATAGGGTGACCTATAAATGATATTTGTAAAATGGGTTTCATGAAGACTTTACTGTAATATTTGTCTTAAGAAAAGCCTGAAGGAATAAATTGAACACTTTGTTTTTCGCAGAGATTGCACTGTAGGTGTGACTTGGAAAAGAAAAGTTACTGTGAGATGACTTCTTGGTTAAATTATGTTTGTAGAAGGCTGCTGAGAAGTTTTCAATTTGAGACTGAATTGCAAGCCAACCATATGATGGGCTGCATCAAAAGAAGCGGGTTGAGGGAGGTGATTATGCCCCTCTGCTCTTGTGAGACCCCCCCTGCAGTACTGTGTTCAGCTCTGGGGCATCCATCACAGGACGAACATGGACCTGCCTGAGTGAGTGCAGAGAAGGGGACACAAAGATGATCAGAGGGCTGGAGCACCTCTCCTATGAAGACAGCCTGAAAGAGCTGGGCTTGTTCAGTCAGGACAAGAGAAGGCTCAGGAGACCTTAGAGCAGCCTTTCAGTACCTAACAGGGACCTACAAGAAATCTGGAGAGGGACTTTTTTACAAGGGCATGTAGTGACAGGACAAGGGGAAATCATTTTAAACTGAAGGAGGGTAGATTTAGATTAGACATTAGGAACAAATTGTTTACTATGAGGGTGGTGAAACACTGGAACAAGCTGCCCAAAGAAGTTGTGGATGCCCCATTCCTGGCAGTGTTATAGCCCAAGTTGGATGGGGCTTTGAGCAGCCTGGTCTAGTGGAAGGTGTCCCTGCCTATTACAGGGAGGCTGAAACTGGATGATCTAGTCCCTTCCAACCCTGACCATTCCATGATTCAATGATTCTACAACCATGGTTCTTGCAGATGCTGTGTTAATACTGTGAGTAGAAACTGTAAATTCTGGACAAACGTCGTTATAGGAAACTTCAGTGAGAGGTTATACCTTGTTGGTTTAGAAACATTTTGTTATGATTAAGACCTTCTGTCACGCTTTGCAGTATGTAATGTGATTGTGATTCCAGATGACAATCAATTAAGTAATTTAAGTAGTGAATTCTAGACCTTGCAAAGACAGTCCCTTGAAGACAAGCTTCAGAACAAGACTAAATAAACGCAAGTGAGTTGCCAGAACCCATTTTGGTGATATATTGCTATTCCAGACCTCATACTTTTATATTTCAAACTAAACTCTCTTTGCTACTTGTGGTATTTTAATTTATTTATTTTTTATCCTTAAGTATCATCCTGTTGTGTGAGGGGAGCAAGGATAGCTGTGTGTGTGAAATACATGGTAAAATTTTAAACCAGAAATTACTGCTTCTCTCTATCTGAACATTTGAAGGAAGCTACAACTGAGTGAATTGTAACACTGGCAGTGAGGATATGTTTGTGTTTGGCTGAAAGTACTGAACGCAGACCAGAGAAAGAAAAATGCAGATAAGGGTGGAAAGAGAGAGCAGAGATTATTGCAAAACAAGAGGGAACCTCCAAATAAGTAACTGACTACATCAGATCTGTGAGATCATCTCTTCAGCCTTAGTTTCTTACAAACTACTATGTATCTTTACAAGATATAGTTGAAATTGCTATACATTTTAGAATGTAATGTGACTATAAATAACTGAATCTGTGACTGTCTGGGTTAGAGCAACAAACAGATAGTTCATATAAGTTAGTTCAAATAAGAAAAGGGTTTAATGAAATTTGATGGAAGATCAGAAAAAGCTTTTTAACAGACAGCATCTTTAATTGATCTTTCAATTATTTTTAATTGTCTGTAAAATGAAAGCTGACTAATTGTGTTTTAACAGAAGGGACCAGAAATGAGTCAGATTATAGGTTAGAGCTATCAGCATGAGTGCAATGTACCTGAAAGACACCATTCGGCAGTGTCAAAAAACTACTGTTATTTAATGAAAAAAAAAAAAAAAGTTAGTAGAAAAGATGTATAAGTGTGATTAAGGGTACAGTGGCTGTGCTGATTACATATGCAAGGCTGTACTAGAGGTTATCCCTCCTCCTTTTGGAAACTGTATAGGCTTGTGCTTGATATCTATTTTAATAGCCACTGCAAGGAGGGGTTTTAAAGAAACAAAACCAAACAAAAAAAACCCAATTACTGACGCTCTTGTGCTGTTTTTCAACATCCTTAAGTTTTCTACATTTCAAATAGGAGTGAAGCATGAAGGATTTCAAAAGCTTGGATTTCCAAACAGCCCTGCAGAAGGTTATACCAAGTTTCTTTAGGCTGATTAACATTAGTCTTTAAAATTAAACTCCCAGAATCCATTTATTTGGGATGTTGTTTAAAGGTAGCTTAAATTTAGTTGATTATGTTGGAAAATCTGTGTTCTGGATTTCTAAAGCAGTTACTTGGTCCACGTTGAATTTTAGATTGTTAATATTCATTATTAATTTGCAACATGTTTTTATGTCACTTTTATTAATTTAGTGAAAGATAGGAAGTAACTCTCCTAGTAATTTTATTGAAGGACACTTGAAGACTTATTATTTTGTATATAGGTATATTTTCTTCAGAGAACTAATTGCTGCAATATATTAAGGGATACCTTTTTCTTAAATAGGAAATATAAGCAATTTGAAAAGTTACACTTTGGAAAAAAAAAAGCCTAGAAAAATTGATTTTTTTAAAAAAATGTTTTTTCTTTTTTCTACCACTTGGAATAAAGTCCAGGATAGGAGTTAATTACCAAGCGCTTGGTATCCACTCTGTTTTAACTTTAACATAGGTGGTACTGGAACCCGTGAGGATTTTATCACAGCATAGTTCTCTTTTATATAGAAATTGATGTACAAAAAGTTTTAATAATATATTACCATATGTGGTTTATGGTTAAGTACTAGAGGCTTGAAATCTAACAGCACACTTTCTAGGTGACATTACTTGTGGCCTGGCCAGCAGCCAGAGTCTTTGCTGTAAATAATAGAAAATATAGGCCCTTTTTAATACTAAATTGAATACTTGCTTTTCAGAAGGAAAGGATTAGATGATATCCTTTGTTTCAGTGAATCACACCTTTTCTTTACAAATTCTTCCAGATAGATAAGGAGGCTCTTTCACTGTTAGTCCCTGGAAGGCTAACAAGTGACAGGCTGCAGTGGCATGCATTTAGAGAAATGGATCTCAGACAAAAAAGGGATTTCTGATGCTTATTAATGGAACCTTTGCTGGTATTTTTCTTGGAATACACTCCACGTGCTTCTTGCTTAGACTTCCCTTTTATATATCTTTAGAAGTTAAGCCTTAAAGACAAGAAACACAAAAACTTTAATAAGTGTTTAACCTTGCAGGCTGGAGATTGTGTCATTTCATTAGCCAGTAAAAGAAAGCAAACTCCATAGCCAGATACTGTTTCAGGTCTTCAGGGCAATTGCTTGTTCATAATGAAATATGAAATGCTAACTATGTCCTATGCTGCTTTCCCCTTGTTTCTGTCAGTTAAGGATTGCACACCTGCAGACAACCTTTCTCTTTCCACTGATCTGTCTACTAGGAATTTCTTCTGCTTTTCTGGTTTGCTGATTTATCTTGTCACACTTTAAGAATTTATGGTTTATGTGGCAAATTCCTTCTTGTTAAAATTCTTAGAAAGCCTGTGATATGAAGAGTGAAGGTTTCATTTATTTCTTAACTGCTAGTGATGAGGATGAGCTTGTGGGGTGCAGTTCAACCTGTATGGGATTCAGTACTTTCTTTTGGGGTGCCTACCATTCTTGACCATTAAAGATATGCTGATGGGCTTCTCATCTATTCCAGTATGGAATATTTCAGTTCCATTTTTTATCAATTAGGCCTAGTCAGTTTGGGATTTTGTAATTTGTAATTCTAAACCAGCTAGAGATACGTTGAAGCTTAGATGACAAGAAGGAGTGTAGCTGAAAATATTCATGGATTTGATTTAAAAAAAAAAAATCATGACTAAATGTGCTGTCAGTACTTGGCTATCCAAATTACAGTTGCCATTAGATATTCTTTAGGTACAGAAGCTTTTTTAATTCCACTACTTTGAAAAGGGTAGTATTTGCCAATGAGATTCTAATCTAAATTGTAAATGCTTAATTTTAAGAGAATTATCCTTTATTTAGTATGCTTTGGGAATCTTCTTTATGCAAAGTACTTTTTTGCCACAAGGCATTTTAGCTCGGCCTTCTTGATCAGCTAAGGTTTACGTTTAGTACAGTTTAATTGGGTATTTGTGCTGGGGTGTGATGTGATCTTGTATATTTTAGGTCGCTGGTTTTTTTACTGATATTAGCCTTAAAATAGTCCTCTAATTGCACCCTCTGGAAAGACATAGCAATTACTAACATCAAAGTGCATGCAGCAACCTGAAGATTTCAGTTTAGGATTCCATCACAAACCTTTTTTTGGATCATACATTGCCAGAAAGGAGGTGTCAAGTTTAATGAAGAGTATTCATAGTAGCAACCCAAAGGTGTGTCAGGTATAGTTAACAATGTTTAGTGTGGTTTCTATATAGTCTTTCAGACCAGTATAAAAACTTTGATAACAAGAAAAATTAACCTGACATTTCAAAAACCTTCTCCAAAACAGCTCATGTGAATTAAATCTTGAGGAGTTTGAGGAGATTACAGTTAAATGTTTTATGCAGTGTGTATGACATTTGTTCTTTCTATGATGGTAATTTTTTATTACTTCTACAGGTTCAGTCCATGCCACATCAATAGCAGCTTCCAGAGTGGAGCAAGCACTGTCTGAGGTTGCATCATCTCTGCAAAGCAGTGCCCCTAAACAAGGACCTCTGCATCCTTGGATGACTCTGGCTCAAATATGGCTTCATGCAGGTAACATGTGACAGTAAAATTCTTTCTTGTCCTTTCCCCTCCCCTTTCTTGCTAGCCTAAGGACTTACAGAAATCTGTTGGTTTCATTCAGAATCTGTTATCACTTGTCAAGTCAGATTTTTCCTAGGTGTATGTGTGGCACTGGAGCAAAGACAAAGCATATTTGAGCTGTTCCATTTAGATAAGACATTAGTTTATAATGCAGCTGCTATCAGTGGAGTCATATCTTCTATAGAACAAAGGCAACACTCTCTTCTTGAAGAGAATTCCTGTGAAGAATTTAGTTTCTGAAGTACCTTGAGTATTTTAGTATTTGGAAATGGAGATGCCCAAATTCCGTTTGTTGGAAAAAAATATTTGTAAGATTATTGAATAGAGTTCCTGCTATTAGAAAAGTTTTTCATTGAAAATAACTGCATATGTAAAAAAAATAAAGGGTAGTAGTACTACTGGGCAACCTGTCCCTTGCAGCTGCAATGATGAGCTCTTGTGTAGTTCTCTTCCTTCTAGCTTCATTAACGTAAAAGACTCAGGATTGTTTTTCTAAATGTGGAGTCATCTTGAGTGGGTTTAATATTGTTATGCTGCTTTAAGCCTCAAGCTAAATGCAGTATCACAAGTGGCTGTTACATAAAATTTCAAGCAGAAAATGATGATACAGTGTAGTTTTACACAGTTGAAAATGTACACCTTGCGATTGTTTTTATTGATACTTGCATCAGAAAGGTGTAATTTAGAAATCAGTCAGCAATTGTTCTGCTTTGGTCTGCTCTCAGACCTGAGCATTTTTCAGTGACATAATTATTTATTTTCTTCATGATTGCATTCACTGAAACAATGCTGTATTTCTTACTGTTTTAATTTAAGTATTTTGCTTTAACAGTTTTATTGTGTGAAAGTCATACAGGGGAGTGTCTGCCAGTTATTAATTAGTATGGTAGGTTAAAGCCCGGAAAATTGGAAAGAAAGAGCAATGGTAGTGATTAATAATAGTGATCTCATCTGAGGGTGGAAGGGCTCCTCGAAAGCAACACAAATTAGAATAAGGCAAGGTCCACCAGGGCATAGTGTTGTCACATGCCCTGCATCATGGCATCATTGATTTTAAAAGTTTATAGACCACCACAGATGGCCATCTACAGTAACTGTTAGCATCTATAATGCTGGTAATTTCTCAACCTTCCTTGACAGCTTATTCCACTGCTTATTTTCTGTTTCTTAAATTTTGTTGGTCATGTGCTATTGCTGCTTATCCAGTCCATGCAAGTGACTGCTGCTGTGTTGCCCACAAAGGAGAGGTCTGGACACACTTTGGAGATTGCTTTTTAGTTCACATCTTAGTCAGGTTTTCATACACGGTGGTCTGCTGCTGCAATCTGCTGCACAGACCACTCTCCACTCTCAAAAATACCTCTCTCAGAAAGCATGGTTTGTAGGCCATATTTGTGATTCCCAGCAGGAGGAAGCATGGGTGAGAAGTAGGAGAGAGTTGGGTTGGAGAATGCACTAAAGTGTTAAAGATCCAGGATACAGCCACAACAAAGTATGAAGAGTGCTCTGACTCTGTGTATGGGGAGCAATTAAAATAAAAAACAAGAAATGAAAGGGAGCTGCTGTCTCCCTTCAGAGAAGGTACTGCAATCTGAAGTTTACTTCCTCTCTACTTTGGAGTGATGCTGTTCTTGATGCTTCTGCTGGCAATTCGTGCTGCATTTCGGAGTGTTTGAGTATCGTGCTATTCAGCTACCTGTCCTGCTACACTGAATGCCCTGAGCCTTGAGAAAGGCTCTTTACTGTAGGAACATTCAGAATAAATTTTCCTCCCAGAAGCATATAAAAGCTGATACTCTGGAAGGTATCTTCATCAGTATGTAAGGGTTACTTGCATAGAAAACAGTGATAAAATTACTTAACACCTTTACAGCACATGTTCTTTAAATAAAAGTGAAGCTTTACCATTGAGAAACTGCTTCCCTTTTGAGACACATGCCACATTTAAGTATTTTGACACCCTGTATGGTTTTACTTCTTGGGGGGAATAAAGGGGGATTTTTAATAAGCTTTAAGACTTATAATGCAACAATTGAGAGTTATTATTCCTGCAGGATTATAGAGACAAGGAAGAGTTCTAATACATGCAAAACCAAATGGAATATATTTACCCAAACTAATACATATGATGTGATAATGAAAGAAGATACTTTTTCTTACAGATACACAATGTCATTCCAGCTGTCATTAGTGTAAATGAATATGGTATTCAGTCCTAAGAAGTTGATTTTACACACAGTAACTGGCTTTTAATTCTTCATCTTGTGTTTATTAATGGACTATTTCAGCCTTTCATTTCTGGACATACAGTGTAAAGATGGAAAATCAAGCTCTTTTTAAATGTGAAACAAAATTACTTATACATTTATTACATTCTCCAGTAACTCATTATTAAAAGCCAGACCTCTTCCCTAAATGATCAATGGCTGTGATGGTCCTTTGAGAAATATATCAAGACTGAACTCAGTATCGCTATGCAGCTCCATTGGAAAATAGACTGATTTCTCAATAAAATGAAAGTGTAAGTGCTGGAGGGGTTTGACCCAGAAGGCATTATTCATGTTCTCTAGTTGGAGACATTCAGAAGAGCACATCACACTTGACACCTCGTTTTTCCCTTCAAACTACTGCTCCTGTCTGAGATTTTCCTACAAAATCTGCTGGCACTTTTCAGTTTTCCACAACTGATTTATTTGAATGTGCCATGTTGGTTTTTAAGATTTGTATTCAGTTTGAAGTCCTTATCTCAGAATGAACAGTTTTCCTTCAGTTTCAGAAATTTCTTGAATGAACCTTAAAGCTTGACACCTAGCCACAAGCTCAACTTTCATTCTTTCGTAGTTTTTTTCAAAAAGCCTGCTCTATATTCCATAGGGGTGACATAACTTTTGGTAGAGAAAAGGAGTTATTTTTAAAATAAACCTATAATAACTTCAAACATAAAGGAATTATTTTGTTTAATACTTTTAGGAAGGTCTGTTAATAACTGTCAAGTTTCTCTGCTGCAGTTAGTAAGCAAGACAGCAAGATTTAGTATATGTTACAGTAACCTGAGACTAATTTATAAGCAGTACTGCAGCCTCTATTGGCTAATGTTAAAAGCCATTGCTACCATAATGGTTTCCCCTCAAGGAATACAGAATTTCAACTGCAATCTGTTAAATTAGTCAATCTCTATTTATTTTTCAGTCTAGAATTATTGTGATGGTAGGTAACCACCTACTTAAGTCATTTTTTAGTTTCTACATATTATTTTCTAATAATCATAGCTTTTACTTAGTACCCTTACAGTCTGTGTAAGTTATATTTCTCCTATCTTTTCACTAAAAAAATTGGGAGTGTGTATTTAAAAGTGTTTCAAGTCTGATGACGCTGGAGAGGAGACAATAACACCAGGAGAGCTCCAATGGTTAGCATTTAAATAATGTAGTGTATTTTATGTTCACTAAAATCTTCTTTCTCGTGCAGTATGTTGACTGTATAGCTTTTAGAAAAGCACTCAAGAATGAAGTACCCAAAGCTTTTCCAAAATATTTTAAAGGTTTTTTTTAAAAAAAGCCCTCTTGATACAGTTCAGATTTTATGCTGTATATCCAGCTCTCAAATAATGGCTACAACTTGCTCTTTGGATTTTACCAGCAGCTAGTAAAAGTAAAATCCTAGAAAATATTAATTTGCTATTCTTCAGTCATACAGTATCATCTCTGACTAGGTGAGATGGTTCTTCTAGGGTTAGGGGAAATATCCAAGTGGTGTGGGATCTGCAATTTCATGTTTTAGTTCTTCACGTGGATGAGATATTTTTCCATTAAAAACATTTCATTAGTTTCTAAAAATATACTGCATTAATCCCTACATCCATATGGATGTACTGTTTATGTTATGTAGAACGTGTTCTGTGAAATCACTGAATCAACTTAGGAGCAAAATAAAGCTCTTTTGCCAAGAAAATATGTATGTTCTCCCATCAATAAGATAAGGTCTTAGAGGAAGAATACGATTTACTCCAGCAGCCCTACAAAAATTGGTAGAAAAAAAAAAGAAAATTAGTAGGACCTTTAAACTGTGCGTACTCACCAGCTGCTCCTGAAAGTCCGGTTTTTGTTAGTCATTATAAATTGATTTTTATTAAAATAATTATAAATATTCATAGCAGGTATCACCTGTAAGTTAAGGTTTATATGCTCTGCTGTACTGAAGTTGTCTAGTTAGGGATACTATTAAATTTGATAAAATTATCTCAGAATAGGGCTCCTTTAAAGGCACTCAGACATCAGTCCCATTCAGAGTTTTAGGCATAATCACAAATCCACTACTGCAGTGTGAGATCCTGATCTGACAGCCTTTAAACCAAGGTGGGTGGCCTTGTACTGTACAGTAGGAAGCATGTCTTGAACAGTGATAGATCACTTTGCTGTTTTGATGGAGCACTTAGATTTAAACCTTAATCTAGAAGTCTTGTACAGTGTGATACAGTAAAGTGCACTTATACAATTACCTTGAGGTTCAGTTTTTCTAGCATCTATACCAATGTCAAAGAACTAGGTAACACAAGCCAGAACCTTTATCATCTTTTTCTTGCATATAGTATTTCTTTATTCCTCTCTTCTCCTACTCTTTCAGCAAGAGATTAAGATAATCCAGCAGGGTAGTGAAATAGCAGTGTTAAAGAGTGTCATAAGAGCTATTGAAGGCAAATACTTCTGTTGTAAGTTGTTAATCGCTTACTGAATGAACCTTTTTTCCCTTCTAGTCAATCTGATTTGGACAAGTGTGTGTCGGGCTACTTACTTATCCACTTTCCTCAGGAGTGATTTATGTTAAATTAAATACAGCTTCTTTATTTAAAAAAAAAAAAAAAGCAAGCTACAGAGTTAAATGTTTTTAGCTTCTGGAGGATATCGTAGATAAAATGCTTGGAAATATGAACAAATTTTATCAAATCAGAACACCAATTAAGCAATTCACATCTGCTGCTAACTTAACTAGGAAATTTTTCATATCAAATAACATTATATTTCATTATAGTACTCTGAGGTAGGAAACTTAGAACCAGACTTGCCATTTAGTGGCTGGCATCTGGAGCAATTGCTACTGCTTCCTTAATGACTGACATGTAAAATTCAGAAAACGCCATAATTAGGGTTTTTTTCTTACCTACTGTGTGCTGTTTTGTGTTGGGTTTTCTGTTCTTAAATAGTACTGGAATGCTGGCATGCTCACATCTTAAAAATAAAACTCAAATAAAAAAATCCTAGATTTCAATTAAATATAGCAAACTCTGAAGTTTTTGTGGTGTTTAAAACAGCCATTCAGAGGTTCAAATTCCTATCACATTTAGTAAAGCAACTTTCCTAAAAGAATAATAAATTTAAAATAGTTTGTGTAATAATTTCTCTTAAGCTGCAGTTTTTTTGGGGGGAAAATAGCCTTTATTTAGAATGAAACTATTTACAAATACAGCACAGTGACAAGATCTAGTCATTGTATGATGAGGCAAGAATCATTCATTGGTCCTCACATTCCTTCTACAGCTGAAGTCTACATAGGAATTGGGAAGCCTGCTGAGGCCACAGCGTGTACCCAGGAAGCAGCTAATCTTTTTCCAATGTCGCACTATGTTCTCTACATGAGAGGTCAGGTGGCTGAACTTCGTGGGAATATTGATGAAGCCAAACGCTGGTATGAAGAGGCCTTATCTATTAGTCCCACCCACGTGAAAAGCATGCAGAGGCTGGTAAGTCTTGAGCTCACATTCCTGAGTACTTTGTTTCAACTGATGATAACTGTGTTGTGAAAATCTTGGTATGGATAACCCATAGCTTATGAGTTTTGGGTGCGTATTAGCAGAATAGCTTTGGAAATAGTCTTTTCTGACTTTTTATTCTCTTTTCTCTGTGTGTTGGGACATAAAAAGGATCTGCAGGCAGTAAGACTATTTCAGTCCTAACAGAGACTGCAGAAAAGTCATTTGCATCTGCCTAATATTCAGTGCTGTTGGGAAATAAAGTTGGCTTATGGTAAGAGAAGAGTTGGATACTGTAGTCTAGAAGAAAGACCAGTTGTTCTGCTTCTAATTCCAAATTAAGAGTTGAATTCTACATGTTGATTGATTACTTCATGCTATGTTATTTCTTGGGTTTTTAAAAGGTATAGAGAATCAATCTTGCCCTCAAAGGAGTGTGTAGCTTTAAGTATGAAGGTGCCTTCCCCCGCATAAATGCATAAGTTCATTTATATACATTTATGTATTTGGTACTTATTCTGTTAGGAAAATTACTTTTTTTCTTTAATCCAGTTTTCTTCCAGATAGAGCAGAGTAGAACAGCTGCAGTCAGCTTCTTACCCAATCTTTTTGTTCAGAAGTAGAAGCTGGTTTCTGCCTAGGTGCTTATAAAATATTCAGAGAAATTTCTTGTGCATCCCTGAGAGGAACATATGAGACAAAAGGTCAGATAGGAAGGCAGCACGGGGAAAGTTTTTTCTTTCACCTTTTCAGCATTTCACAATATTTGAGCCTACTGACAAATGCCAAAAGGTTCATTTTTCTAAAGACACGGGCAGTTGAACTAAAGCAGGGCAGCTCAGTAAAAATGAAAGCTTATGTTTTTCCAGATATCTTTTTAACTCTCCTCTGAATCCTCCTTGGAATAAATAGTCTGTAAGCACACAATGCTCTTCAGAAGGACTGAGAAATTAGCTGCCTTAAGAAGCACGTGAGATGAAAATTACTGTGCTTATAATCTGGTTTCCATTTAATGAGCTTTTCTCAGAGTTCAGGCTGAAGGATAATTCTTATAGAATCATAGAATAGTTAGGGTTGGAAAGGACCTTAAGATCATCTAGTTCCAACCCCCCTGCCATGGCCAGGGAC
>JANHGB010025424.1:0-46969 GCA_026283785.1 Coracopsis vasa | reverse complement strand
TTTTTGTTTTTTTTTTATTTTTTTTTATTTTTTTTTTTTAATTTTTTTTTTTTTTTTTTTTGAAAAGTGTTAAAACTTCTCTGGGAAAAAAAAAACACAAACAAACAAGCGCGGGCACTGCTGATGCTGTTATGACACTACTGTATTTCTCCTTTCTGCCCCTTTCTTACTTTGGGAAATCGAAAGATATTTTTTTTAAATGTTATTGAGCAAGCATTTACCCAAACAGACATAGTAATTTTTTGTTTATATACTTCATATTAAATGTTTTCTTAGTATATGGAGAAAGAAAGACGGATAAGTCTAGAAATTAACTCAGTTTGCAATTGCATGTTTCATGCTTGACAAACCTAGAGCTGCCTCAGCAGGAAAATAGGCACAGAGCCATTGTGACAGGCGGAAAATACATTTCAGGTACAAGAAAAGAGTGTTTTCTTGGTTCTCAAGGTCACTGATTGAGGCATTTGTGCTGCGAAGTGGACATACCAAGCGTATGGGCAGCACTAACAAAATAAAAAGCATTTCTCCAGTTGAACAACAGAACAGTATGGTTGGTTCATCGGCCCTAAATAGTTTTTTGTGGGTTTTTTAAGAAAAAAAAATAGAGGAATGGAAGGGAAAACAAATAAAAAATAAATAAATTAAAAAATAAGGAAAAAAAAAAAAAGAGAGGGAGAATGTAATGTGCGCATTTTTTAATCAGCCACTACCCAAAATGTATCCAATTAAAAAAGGCAAAATGTCACAATCTCTTATTCTGGGTCACTGTGCTGGAATTCCTCTAAGGTTTGAGTCTATCTTCCTGCTGCTGATTTATGTAAAGTGGTGTGAAAGGTGGGCCGGGTGTATAGAACTGCACAGAACAAGCTTCTCCCTCTCACACCCTCCCAGCCGCAGCTACTCGGTTTGGGCAGCAGCTCACATATAAATCAGATTTGTTTCCCTGGTCTTTAGACCTCTTCCACCACTGGTTTCCATCCACCCACTCTTCCATCCCAGAGGAACAATTACTGCTCTGCAGCACTTTGCTGCCTCCTTTTATCCAAAGGGGCTTTACTCTTCACGTGGGGACGAACTGCAGGCTGAATGTTGCAAGTATCCTGCCGGAACCCTGTGGGGATCCTACGGTGACTCAGCAGGAAACCTATAGTGGACCCTATGTGGATCTGTGGGAACACTGCAGCAAACCTGTGAGGATCTTATGAGCACCTGTGGGGTCTCTATGGGGACCCTGTGGGGATCATGCTGGAAAACAGACCCACGGAGTGCAAATCCTGGAGTTCACTCAGGGGAAAGCAAGCATAAACTGTGGGCTGTGGAGTAAGGAGGAGGCTCCCTGGGCTGCAGGGATGCGATGCCTCCAAAGGCTGTGGGTGCTCTCTCACACCCACAAAGAGAGGAAGCTGTATCCCAACCACCAACCCTTGAGAGGCATCTCCTGCCAAACGGATGACAGCAGCCAGGACTGAATTTGCAAACAGGGCCAGATGTGCCTCGCTGCCGCGGCCTTGCAACATTTTTCTCTTGTGGGGTGAAATGGGTAGGGATCTGGCTGAGAGGAGAGGCTGGGGGCTTGGCAGGACCCTGAAACACAGAGCAAAGTGGTGGCACCCAGCCCAGGGGTAGGGCTGTGGCCCTGCAGCTGGTGAGTTGAGTGTCCCCAAGGGAAGGGTCCCTCCAGCCCTTGCCTATTTTCTTTTTGAAGGGTTCTAATTAAGTGATTGCCTAGATTAGGATGTGGGCTTGAAGCCAGGCACTTCCCCCTTGGGAGAGCAAATGGCACTTCAGATTTGTCACCCAAACTCATCTTTTTCCCATTTCTTTTTGCAGTACATAAGAGAGAGGGTTGTTGGCTGGTATTTCCACCTAAAAAAAAGGAATCCAGAAATTTTCCCTTTTTGAATGAGGGAGGACTTGCAGTTCTGGGCACCAGACTGTCACCACCACCCCAGAGGCAGAGGCTTGGCTGAGGCCAGACCACAGGGACCTGAGTGACCCAGGGGCAGCAAGCTCTCTGCACCTCCTCCCACATCACCTCATGGGTCAGGGTTAAAGGCAGAATTTGTGGGCAATATCCAGCTATTTTCTAAAGGTTGAGGGTGCTCAAGAAGGGATTTAAAATTACATGGCAGAAACTTGAAATTTGTGGGCCAAAATGGCATCTTTTTGCTGTCTCTATGTAGAGCATGATTGCAGGTCTATGCACAGAGATGCTGTTGGGGATGAATAATTGCAGTTGGGGTGCAACATTTGTGTGTGAGGCACGGCAAGAGTCTGGACACCTGTGGGGAAACACTCATAGCCAAGAGCTTTTCAGACCTCTCCAACTCCAAGGCAGTGTCCTCCTGTGGCTTTATAGAAGGGCATTAATGAAGGGTGAGGTGAAAAATTCCCCTTGCTTTTATCTTTGTATAAATTCACCTCTCCCTCTTCCCCACTCCATCTTTTTTTTTCCAGATCTTTTCCTCCCCTGCTCCCAAGATCCTCCTCCTGAGTGGCTACCATGGGAAGCAAGACCTTGCCGGCCCCAGTGCCTATCCATCCTTCCCTCCAGCTCACCAACTACTCTTTCCTGCAAGCATTCAATGGGCTGCCCGCTGTGCCCTCTGACCACCTCTCCAACCTCTATGGCTTCAGTGCCCTGCATGCCGTACACTTGCACCAATGGACTTTGGGGTATCCGGCCATGCATCTACCCCGCTCCTCCTTCTCCAAGGTGCCCAGCGTGTCGAGCCTGGTGGATGCAAGGTTCCAGCTGCCAACCTTCCCACTCTTTCCACATGTCATCCAGCCCAAACAAGAGGCCACCAATGTGACCCTCAAAGCCAAACCCCGCTTTGACTTTGCCAACTTAGCAGTGGCTGCCACACAAGAGGACCACTCTAAACTGGGACAGGCAGACAGTCAGGGCTCACCTCCAGGGCTGGGGTCCTTGCTTGAGGTGACTAAACTCTCTCCAGAGAAGAAACCCACACGGGGAAGGTTACCATCCAAAACCAAGAAGGAGTTCGTGTGTAAATTCTGTGGCAGGCACTTCACCAAGTCCTACAACCTTTTGATCCATGAAAGAACCCACACTGATGAACGGCCCTACACATGTGACATTTGCCACAAGGCCTTCAGAAGACAGGATCACCTGAGGGATCACAGGTAACAATTCTTCTTCTGTCCTTTCTTCCTTGTCTAGCTGTACTCTCCTAGTTACCTACCTAAGCTCATGAAGGTGCCTGTAAGAAAAGCCATGTTCCTGACCAGCAGCAGCATTCCCTCTCAGTTTTGCCCTGCCCACTACTGGTGGAGGAGGCCAAATAACTCACTTTGGAAGTCAGGCCTGTTGTACCCATGCACCCCACAAAAGTGACTTGCATATCCTTCTTAGCTTCCACAGATGTTTCACCCTCCCTTTGCATGGTCTTGTGTCCTCTGTCTTTACAACTGTTCAGACGTGTTATGAAGACATTAAGCCTGATGATCCCAAAGTTAGAGAGAAGCTCTTCATCCTAAGAAAGACACCCTTGTAAGGCCTGATATCCCCCTCTCTTCTTGCCCACACATGCACGGATGATTCGCCCAAGTGCTGCACGTCAGCGCTCTCGATCTCAGCACAAGGTGTAAAAACCTCCAGCATGTTCTCCATCAGGTAGCGCACTGCCAAGTTTAGGTTAGTTATTACTGACATCTCATTTTTGTTCTCTCCCTAGATATATCCATTCTAAAGAAAAGCCTTTTAAATGTCAAGAATGTGGGAAAGGATTTTGCCAGTCCAGAACACTAGCTGTCCACAAGACACTGCACACGCAAGTAAAGGAACTGAAACCTGCCAAACTTAAGTGCTGAATCTCCAACTTCCATGAACTTTTCCTCCCCCTCAGACTTTACACCAAAACCAGAGCAGAAACAAAACTTTCAGGATGGAAGCACTGAACTTTGCGTTTTGTTTTTGTTTGTACTTTCAAAAGAGCAAAATCTGCACCACCACCTTCCCTGCCCAAACTAACTTTCCAAGCATGGCTGAAAAGATGATTTTTGCATTTAAAATACACACGAATAATGCAGGGAGTGCTAGCTGACTTGTGTGGCTTTGATAAACTTTATGCCAAAAGGTGGTGCTCACGTGTTGGACAGGAATCTCTTTAAAACCAAACAAAACCCCACAAGTCGTCCCCCCCACCCAATCCCAACAAAAGAACTCAGAATCGTAGCAAAAGTATTACGTGTAACAAACCCAACCTTTTATTTTATACCTTTTTTGACTGTATAAAGCTTCTTATTTTTACACTTAAGGAAATACAGAGAATTCCAGAACATGATTAAGAACTGAAACGGTGGTTTCTCATCACAGCACCATTAGGACAAGCAGAAGGGCAACTTGCAAATCTCACTTGCTTGTTCGTTTTCTTCAAAGGAGAAGAAAATTAATATTTGGAAATGACCTAAGTCTCTCAAGTGAGGAGTCCTATCATGCGCTAGAAAATGCATCCTGATCTTAGACCTGTGGTCCCTGGCATTCAGGATAAATCAGTGTTCATGGGACATGGAGACTTTTTCTTTTGCCTTATGGTCTGTGCGCTGTGAGGAGGTTTGTAACTTGTGGACTTATCTAAAAAAAACCCAAACAAAAACAGAGGAAAGAAAGATGGCAAAGCATCAAACTGACGGTATGCACAATGTGGTTTTAGTGGTACTTTAAAGTCTTCGTGCATCCTAAGGAGGGAGAGCAAATCTCAACCTGAGAGCGTATTTTTTTAAATGCTGGCTTTCTGAACAGTGTATTCAAACTAAGAGACATTCCAATAAGTTTTGTTTATTAAAAAGAAAAAAAAAGTTGTATGGCTGTTTGGCACTTTATGCTGATTATTGGTAATTGACATTTATCACTGGATTGTGTGTGGTTTTTTAAGTATTAAAATAAATCGTTATTTTACAGGCAAGATTGCATGGGCTACATATGTGTTCGTTTGAATTCTGTTTTTTTCCCTATCAAAGCCCCTCTGGCAATACGCAGGATATTCAGAACCAGTTGTTTGTTGGTTTTTTTTGAGTTTACTTGATATTGCCTCAGTGCTTGTTTCTACCAACCGCCTCATTTTCTTTCTCTTTTCCCCTCGTCCTTTCTTCTTTCCTTTTTTTTTTTTAACTTTTCTTTCTTTTTTTTTTTTAATTTTTAAAAATTTTTTTTCTTTCTGTTTTCTGAGGCTGACAAAAGTAAACTGACCTTCGAAGACTCAAATAATTTTGCTGCTAGTGTAGAAATAAGAAAAAAATCGTCTCAGGTAACTAAGTGTGTAAACTTCGGGCATTAGCTGATAAGATTAGGTGTCAGAAGTGTTATAAAACAAATTAGATGAATAATGGGCGAACTGGTGCTGCTTTACAAGCCCGAGGGCACTGCAGGGAGAGCCGCCTTGGCGCATCCTCCTTCGCCTGTCAGGAGCGGGCATTTCTCGACTGCATCTTCTGCCGGTTCAGCGCTGATCGGTGCGGCCTTTGGTTCCCGGCAGCTGTCTTAGATCAGAGATGTTTACTCCACTGCGAAACCGCTTTGGATAAAGATTGGGGTGAGAAAGCTCAGAGCTGGGGGATCCGCCTGAGCCTTTGAAGGGCCCTTTGCCATCCTTTCCCGTCCCCTCGGCAAACCTTAAACCCTCTTCCCCCTGTCCAAACCAGCGCTCCCCGCGATAAGAAAAACCTGCAAATTAGCTCTTCCCCTGTGGCCCTTGCACTGCCGCAGCGCCTCAGTCCAAAGCGGTTCCATTCCTTCATTCTCCGCTTTGCTTTCAGAAAATCCTTCTTTATTTGGTCAAGGAATCTTATTAACGACAAGGGAAAAGTTGCGGTTGTAGCTCGTTTAATATAAGAGGAGCGGGGAGAAACCTTACTGCCAGTAAGGTTACCTTACTGCTCACGATAACTACTTTAAGCGCACTTGCTGGACGGGCTGCAGCGGCCACCTCCGACGCCGGGAAGCTCTTGGGAAGAGCAGGATAACGAGATGACGCCTCTGTGAGCATCCAGCCCCCGAGGCTAGGAGAAAGGGCAGAGTTTAAAGTCGGCTTGCTTTTGCTTTGCTTCCCACCCACCGCTCGCTTTCCACACAGTGGGAAGGCTTTTGTTTTTATCTTAAAAAGCATCTGAAAACCAACCGCTCCGTGCAAGGAAGAAGTGAGAGATGGAATTCGCCCAAGCCTGCAGGAAGCCCGTGGGATGAGCACAGAACTCTATGCGTTTTGCGCGGAGCCGGGCAGGAGCAATCCCTTTGCTGCACTGGCCTCACGTTGCCAAGCCGCATCAGGCTGCCTTTTCTCGGCAGCGATTCTGGGGAGCAATTTACCTCCTTTCGACGCCCCTCCCCTCCCCCCCAGCTCCTCCGCTGGGGTTTAGGTGCATCGCCTTGCGCAAGCCCAGAGGAAGCGACCGCCCCACCCGCGCTGGTCGTTGCCTGCAGAGCGCTCCTTGGAAAACGCTACCCGGCCCCGGGGCAGGGACAGGGGCTCGGCGTCCCGGCAGCGACCTATAGCCTCTAGCATTGGCACGGCGTTAACTGTCAGCCTAAGGGATGGGTGTTTCACTCCCTACCCACTCTCCTCCCCCCCTGTATATTTCTTCTAAAGGGAGATTCAGAGAAAAAAATCCTCGATGAACTTTCCCTCTGGTGTCGCTCGTGGCACAGAGTAAAGGAACACGGATGCTCCCGGGCTCCTATCATGGAGGGAGAAAGTCAAGGGCTCTGTCGCTGGGAGCCTGTCGTTTTTCAGGGGTCGTGGCTACGCGATAGAAATCCAAGTCGGATTCAAAGGGAGGGAGGAAAGGATGCAGGGAGGGTCACTCCACTGAGGCTTTCCCACGATCGCCTCACCATCTCCTTAACACCGGGATACCGAAACACCCGTGGCGAGGTAAGAATTCGTGTCAGTTACTGGTTCCTGGGAACTATTATAACTGCAGGGTCGTGAAGGTGTAAAAACCGCTCCTTCCAGCTGGGCATGAGAAGCGTTTCATTTGTAAGCCTGAAGCCTGGTGATCTGCCTGCCAGGAATTTCCTTGGACATGTATTTTTATGTGCAATTAAAACAAAAAATCCCCAGAACTGACATAATCAGAATTACAGATGTATTAAAACTACGTGGGCATACTGAGCAGAGGATGCACACATGGCCTCTTAATATCATTTGTACTACACGTATACGTCTGTGTATTTCCTCTCCCCAGAAGGCCTCTTTCAACCTCACGCAAACAAAGGCTATCTCTCTCGTCATGCTCTCAGCTGCACTGGTGAACAGTTCACCTATTCCCTCCAGTGTTTTGAATTTTGCTAGGCAGTATCAGCTCAGTGATTCCAAGGAAAGCAAAGAAGACGTGAAATCATGACAGTCAGAAGAGATAAGTAGTACTAACCCCCAAAATAAATGAAAGGAATTAGACAGTAAATGTGACTTTTGAATCAGGATCACAAATAATTTAAATGATTAATTACTTCTCCTTTCTTTCTTCTTCTTTTCTCTCTTTGCATGTTTTAATCTGACATTCATGCAGTGAATAAAACTGATTTAGGCCTCTATCTGCCAATCGAGAGCTGATTGTGTTTTCACAGTTGCTCTAAATTTTGCATTTTCATCATAAAAAACATCACTGAATAGGATTTTGCAAGAGTAAAAATACCAGGGCACCTGACTCTAGTTCTTTCTTTCTTTGAGATTTACAAAGGAAACACAGATTTTTTGATTTGTTTTTTTTTTTAACCATTTCCAGTTACAGGAGAAAATCTAAAGATGTCTTGGCACATCTCTCTCTCTCTCTCTTTCCCTCCTTTGCATTCCAGTCATTCTTTTTCTGCCCATAAACTGTTACTACTCTGCAAAAGCCTGATTCTGCACAGCCTGCTCAGGCTGGGTTTTTCTGTTGGCTGCAGGAAGAAATCCTGTCAGATGGGGTCTTCAGTGTACATTCATGAAACAGAGCAAAAACCTCTCTCAGAATGTGCACTGGAACAGCAAATAGTTACTTTTCAGCTGTGAATTACATGTGCCTCTGAAAAGGGGACCACAAATCACTGGGTTTTTAGAGGTTCCGCATGAGTTGTATATTAATACCAGTTTCCCTAGGGATGGATTAATCCCAGCTTCGCAGTTGTATGGCTACAGACAATGTAGATGGGGTTAGGGGTAGGGGAGAAGGGAGATGGGGAAATGAGAGGGAAATTAAAAAAGATATATCACAGGAATACATGGCCTAAGTTGTGAGGAGCCACAAGTACTTAAGTTTCAATACCTCTTCTACCTCTGTCACCACATGTAAGCTGAAGCAATTCACTTCAGCTCCCTGTCTGGGTTTCTTCATCTGTAAATTTGTGATAATGCTGCTGCTTTTGCTCCCAAGAGGCCTGGCACACTCACGTAGAGACTCCTGCTTAGTCCTCAGTAGTGAAAAGAGATATTCCAATTCGTACCTGGGCAGCTGAAAGCAGTGATTGGTCTGGGAAATCTAATGGAGTGTGCAAGACAAATTTATATCTGCGTGTAATTCTTTTTCAGCCCTGGCAGTTCAGTTGAGAGATGGAGTCCTAGAGCCCAGCATGCATTTCTTCTCTACATTCCTATCCAATGACTAACCAGGAGGAATGGCATAGGCCAAATTCATCCCTGGTGGGACTCCAATGACATCAGTCATCTTTATAGGAGTTTTTTGAATGAAGTCAATTGGGTTTTACGAGGACTGAGTTTGGCCACATGCATATTTAACTGCTCAGAGAACTGAAGCCATGAAGGAGCTTTCATTGTCTTGGAACAAATCACTTTTGAGTCTGGGAGACACAAGCTAAACCATTGACCTGTTTTACACAGTCAAGTTTACCTTATTTTAACTAAAGAAGCAGCCGAAGTGTGCTCAGCATGCACCAGAACTTGGGAAAAAAACCAACAACAAAATACCCAGCTGCCCCAAAATGAAACTTGCATTTGTCCATACTGCTTGGTGCAGCACCATGCCATGGATATCCAGCAGGCATGTTTATATGACACAGTGCAACACCTTGCAGGAATATTGGCATGAGGCCTGTGAGCCGAACAGTGGCTCTGCCCCTTGTTAGGCTTTGCTGCTCCCTGTCACACTTATACGTCTCTGCCACTTCCAGCCCACATCTCCCTTTAGATTCTCTCTGAGGCTGTAATTACACCGCCATGGAACATGGTAAATCACTAAAAAGGGGTGTTTCCTTCACCTGTGCCTTAGTGGCTGGTGCTGACTCTCCCTGCACCTTATGCTTATGCTTTATAGGAGTCTGATACTGCAAAAAACATAAAAATGTTCATACTAATATTATAATTCCTGACACAGTAGCTATTGAAAAATAAAACAACAATTTTATCAGTGGCAATAATTATCAAAAGACTGTCTATAGAGCTTGTAGACACCACTAATCATCTAAATTATTTGCAAGGTATATTGATTCTTCATTCTTACTATATCTTTTAAGGAATAAGTCAACTCAAACAGTTAAAGAATTGTATTGCTAAGTTTAGGCAGTAGAATATCTGTTCTGGTCATATGAGGCACCTCAACTATGTTCTAAGGTATAAACGTCATATCTCTTTTCTTGATTCCTAACTTGTCTTCTGTCTTTACTAGATCTTTGGTGATGGAATTTGCATTTTATTTTCAATACTTTTACATTTTACATGCAGAATAATAAAATCTGAGTTTACGGGCTTGTTCATCTCTTTTACAGCAATTTGACTTGGCTGAATCTAGTGGAGCTATTCTAGTTTTACAATAAAAGTTGTGAGAAGAGAATTAGACCTACTGATGGTCTTGCTGCAGCAATGAACACCACATTGCTGAGACCCACTATCACTTTTTGCCTATATTTAATTTTCTTAAGTTTTATTTTGCTTTGGTTTTTTATTTTTTATAAATAAAAAGTATTTTATTTTACTTTTTATTTTACTTTATTTTACTTTGTCTTCTGTCGTTATTTGTCTGTATTTCATACTAGGGTAAATTGAGGGGAAAAAAAAAGTTACTGGCTTTCTGGCTTTTTAACAGGTATATCAGCTTGTAACATTCATTTTCCATCTTTATTTCTCGGGTAATATTCCTTTTATTTTTATTTTTTCTTTTCTAATGTGGTAATATTTCTTCCTGCCTTCTTTTTGCTTCCTGTGTTGCTAGAGCTCTTGCCCTGCCCATCTCATTTCTCAGTTTGTTTTTCTGCCTCTTATTCAGCTCTATTTAAGTTTGCTTGCATGCTGCTGCAACTGTAATTTTATTTGTCACATCACTGGACCTGTTGATTCTATTTCAATCTGGCCTTTTTTTATCTATCCTTTGGCCTTCTCCATCAAGTTCAAGTTAGTGTCTTCCAGGATAAAAGTTACCACAATTGTGTCTTTCTCCGAGTCTCTGAATTCATCCACCTCTTCATCCTCTTGCTTCCTTCACTTGATTCAAACAACTATATAATTACTACCTTTCTCTCATCATGACACTTTTTCTCTCTCTGGCCTTTTGGCTTCTAACTTGTGTTGCTCATATAATATATTATGGGTGAATGATTAATCCATTTAACCTTTTTTTTTCCATTTAAGAGTTGTACAGACACAGCATGACAACTTATATATGTCTTATAAATTCTTTTGAGGCTGTTTCTTTATCTATTTATTCTCCAGGAGTTCAGCACCAGACTACAGAAAATTCACATGTATATTTTGAGATAACAGCAGAGAAAACTCCCCAGTAAAGAAATATTATAGTAGGTAAAAGAAGATCTCATCTAAAGTTAGGTAGGAGATGTCTGTGTGCTAAATACTATCTTTGGGCAATATTGATATACCAATGAGTTTGCTCCTGATCCTGCTCTCCTTCCTCACCTGCTGTAGCCAGTCAAGCTGGTCCAGAGGAAGGACTGTATTGCATTTCAGAGAATGAAGCAGGACATCAGAGATACACTGCTATGTAGGGCCATGGGACTTTTCCTCTGCTCAGGAAAAGTCTCTTTCAGTCTCTTCAACCCCTTATTAGTTGAACTCGCAAACCTCACAAATACCAAACCCCTGTGTTTCTTCATTAACTTACAAAGGCTGCTGAGGCCACTTCGGTGCTCTAGGCAGAGCCACCTTTGTCCTGCAGGTTTTTCTCTCTGCAAGTTGTCTCTGCTGTGTACAGAGACTAGCCGCAGCCTCACGCTGGTGAGTCTTTCAGCCTGACACTCAGCAGTCTCACTTGGATGTGCTCATGGGTTAATGTGCTTGGCCAAACTGTCATGAAGCCTTAAGGATGGATTTTTTTGTATGGGGTAAGTTTCTTTTTAACTGAGCATGGTAACAGGATAGCTAATTACATATTTTTAGTTTAGTTTGCAATTGTTTGATCTGAACATTACTGAAATTCTGGCTTTCACCACTCATCAATTGCATTGTTGGATATCTATTGAACATTCAGTGTGCTGCTGGATACTGTTGGTATGTCCAATTTAGGCTTTGTGGTGAAGGCTGCCCTGTACAGCTTTGATCACAGTATTGGCTGCTGGTCTCAGTGACCAATAAATAATTAAGAAGCTAGCCCTCTACTGTTGATTTCTTCATTACCACAGGCAGAAATTCAGGCCAAGAACTGGTTTTCCCTTAAGCATTTATTTGGTGACCATTTGGATATGGCTTAGGAAACAGTGCTTCTCCAGTAGCTGGGAAATGTTTACTTCCAGCTGTTTATTTCCCTCAGTGGATTAATAAGCCTATTTCAAAGTGATTCAAAAAGGAAAACCGCATTCTCAAAATGGGGAAGGAAGAACATTCATAGTGACACAGTGTTTTCATCAAACTCCCTTTTTCCTGCACCACAAAGGAAATGTTTAAATGAATGGCTCAGTTTCCTTAACTTTCCAATGTACCTAATCAGATATATAAACTCCATAAAACATAACAAAAGCAATTGCATCAGTTGGGAAAAAGGGAAGGGGAAAGCAGATGGAGTTGTTAATATTCCTGAACACAACCTTCCCACTGAACTGGTATCAGCCTGATTATTACATTACGGAAATAACACTAACTTTCTGCAAAGATTTTGCTCAATATAAAATTGTCAGCAAGGAGGGCTCAGTGTTTGGTGCCATTTAGTTAGAATGCCTGTGAAGTGTCCTACTCTTTTCCTCTGGCACAAATTAGTTTAAGACTTTTTGTCCTTTTTTTACTGAGATGTTGTACTACTTACAAGGTGGGGATTTTGTGCCTTCTGAGTTTGAGGAAAACGTCTATCATATAGTTACCTCTGATTTTAAGGAGACAGACTTTTCAGTCCTAGGTGGATGACACAAACTATCCTTTTCTCCTGAGGTATAGTGGGTAGGTTCTCTTTGATAGCAATCTTGCTAAAGTAGAATGAACATGGGTGAAACTGATCATAAGGGCAAAGCTCTCATTACTGCTGACAGTCCTGTAAGAGCAATGAGCTGCATCAGGAGGGACTGAACAGGGAACAAGAAACATAACCCATTTTATAGGCATGCAGGTTTTACATGCAATCCCATGAGAAAACAATGAAACAGAAATGCTGGATGCAAGTCTGTTCAGCACTGGTATATTTCTCTGATCCATTCCTGCCACTGTGGAGAATACGGAAGACAAAAGGTCAAGAGAGATTTGACTAAACCTGAAGGTGTGAATATGGATTTGAAAGTCAGAACTCCAAAGCCAAACTTTTAAACTTAACATGTAAGCACCAAACTCACGGTTGTCCCAGTTTTCAGAGATACAGAGTGACAGAAAGTCCCAACTGAAGTCTTTGTTGGCTGCAAGTTCTTAGCACTTACAGCTTTGATTTTGGTATTTGCAGTTGAGATTGGTAGTTGACTTTAGTAGGGCTACCCAGTTTATAAATCACCTCTTGCATTTGGCACAATGTTTGTATATCTCCAGATGGAGAAGAGTGTGACCCAAAGGTGGATTTGGCAACTCCAATATGCCTTAGGTCAAACATCTGTCGGGAACATGTGTCTGATTTCCTTACGACTTCATTGTTTCAGTAGATGGTGTATTCAGTGCAATGTTATACCTGCTACTGAAATAGCTAAATGCAAATGCCAGGAACCTCTGGGAAATTTTAGTTAATAGAAAAATAATCTAAACCAAATTAATCCAGTTATACAGCCAGTAGAAAAGAAATGAAAATAAAAGGAATTACTGATTAAACCAAGTAGGCACAGAAATGAAACCCCTCTATGTTTTTCTTTTTAGTTTCTCCGACTTCCATTAATCTAATGAACAAACTAGGTCAGCAGCACAGTCTTGTTATGAATAAATTAATACCATAGATTCACTAATATTAAAGTGCCCAGGCAGTCAGCATCATTCACTGTTCTGCTGAGGGAGCTGTGGCATAGCAACTCTGTGTTTGGCTCTAGTTATAATTCAGATATTCAGCCCTATGAGCCAATGTAACCAACTGCTGTAGTGGAAACCTAGCTATAGAGAAAGAAAGCTGCAGTATTGCAAAACATCAACTAGCCCCAGTTTCAAGTGGGGGTAAAAGGAGTCATGTAAACTGCATTTTAAGTTCTTACATTTGGATTGTATGCTGATAAGAAACCGGGAAGTAAGACTAAGATGTGGAAAGTTTTGTATCTATCTCACTGTCATTACTATCAATGCTGATGTCTTCACTTCTACTCTTCAATAACATTCAATAATGAAACTAGTTGCAGAATTCAAAGATATATCACAGATGCTGTTTTCTCCATGGGCTATCTTTTGCTTTGAGGAAAGACTTAGTTTAAACTGGTCACTGAAAATCTCAGTGACCTACAAACTGATATTAGTGCTTAATAGATATACTTCATTTCTCATGTCATGGGTGGTGATCTTCATTATTTGAAGATCTTGTCCTTTCTCACCCCATTTTTCTTTTTTTCCATCTATCTAGATACAGAAGCAGAAAAATTTGCAATTAAAACCAGTTGATTTAATATAGCCATGAATGCTTTAGGTTTGCTCCTAAAGAAGGCTGCTTTCCTGGTTCAGAGCCAAAAACTCTTTGCAGAATAACATCTTGGAACATAGGTAAGAAATGTTATATAACATATATTGAAAGAGAACAATTTACAAAAATTTCAAATATTGAAATTTCTTTACATGAATAATTTTCATATTTATATAAACAAAAATACATCACATAAATGAAAAAAGCACATGAAGAAATATAGATTATATGTATTTATAGTGAAATTATTCACTTCATATGGATATTTGAGCAGTATTTAGAATACTGTAGTATTTCTTCATATATGCATGCAAAGGACTTTTATATCAACTCATCCTGAATTTTTACCTGTCTCTTTGCACTTTTGAGTAAAAGAAATAAAAAATGATTGGACACTGAAAAGTGGTTAAGAAATGCTAAGTCTGGCTTTTGATTTCCAAAATAGTTTTTATCCATTTTGGGGTATTTTTATGTTGCTGCTGTTAGGAACAAGAGCTAACATAACAAGTCCTGTTGAGAATATACACCATCCTTGAAGCTGGCATTGATGAGGGCAGTAATTCCTGCCTGAATATGCATGTATGACAAAGTGTACATTTCTCCTTGGCTGCACTTGTGTACCGTTTTGTAACCTTTGGGGAACTCGAGGTCTAGGTGGTAAAGCTCACAGTTTTTCTCAACTAAGGGATAGTTTCATGATTTTTTAGATCTTCAGAGGGATTAATCCCTCAAAATGCTGACAAACTAGCTGGGAGAAGTAAGTTGAGATTTAACTCTTTTACCTTTTCTGCTGATGTGAAGTGAGGATTGATTTGCTGAAGGGGAATTTGCTGCAAAGTAGGAGTTACCTTTAAAATAGGGACTTGGTTATACTGGAGACTTGTCTGACCACTTCATAATATAGGCCACCTCATAATATTTCAAATTGAGAATCTTTTCTTGCTTTCTTTTATTTCAACCTCTTTATCATGTTTGTCACTGTAAGTGGCAACAGTCACATATGTCCCCAGTTGAAGGCAGCGTTCTAATACAGTGTCTTGAAGACACACCAAAATCAACCGCACTTGAGATCTAGGACAAATTAGAAAATGAATCAAACCCCTTTATTCAAACCAGCTACTGCTTTCACTTAACGCCAATGTTTCTATACCTACAGCATATCAAACCACACGCTATCTGGCTTAGTGATTGTGTCTGTAACTTAGATACACCAATCTGTAACTGGAGTTTGGCAAAAGCTGAGGAAATAAAAATATATTGAGAATGCTTGTTTAAAACAAAATTAAATAAAATTAGTGAAAAAATATTTGCTATATGAGAGTATTATAGTGTTTATGTTGTCCAGATGATCTTTGCTATGTAAATTGTTTGTGGAGAGCCAATATTTTCTTTTCAGAGTATCACTGCTTGGACTGCCTGCCTGGCAGTATTCCTTTTCCTGATTATGTGTGCAAGTAGTACTTCTAAGGAATATTTTTGCAATTCTGGGTTCCACAAGTACTCACATACCTGTCCTTCAAATTTGGTGTCTGAGTCCTTCGTGTCAGCAAAATTAACAGAAATTATGGTTCAAATATGGTTCGGCAGGTTAATAAATGGTTAGAACAGTGGTGCCATAGTCAGGCGTTTGAGTATTTAGAACATGGGACTCTGTTTGGGAGGCCAGGTCTACTGGAGGCTGGTGGAACTGGTCTGATGACAAAGGGGAAGAGCGGTTTTGGTAGGAGGCTTGCCAGACTGGTCAAGAAAGTTTTAAACTAGATGTGTTGGGGGATGGGGACATCATTCCATCCCAGCACTCCCAGTCAGTTGCCAGCACCTATAATAAATGCTCAGAGCAATGTAAAGATATTCCAGCCGCTCTAGCCGATGAGCCTACCAGTATCTGAAGGGGGCCTATGAGGATGCTGGGGATGGACTATTCATTAGGGACTGTAGTAATAGGAGAAGGGGTAACAGGTTAAAACTTAAACAGGAGAAGTTTAGGTTGGATATAAGGAGGAAGTTCTTTACTGTGATGGTGGTGAGGCCCTGGAATGGGTTGTCCAAGGAAGCTGTGAATACTCCATTCCTGGCAGTGTTCAAGGCCAGGTTGGACAAAGCCTTGGGTGACGTGGTTTAGTGCATGGTGTCCCTGCCCATGGCACAGGGATTGGAACTAGATGATCTTAAGGTCCTTTCCAACCCTAACTATTCTATGATTCCATGATTCTATGAAATATATTAATTATATTTGTATTAATTAATTATTGAATAAAACAAAAACATATTACCGCAGCAAGCTCACTGCCCTGGATTTCAAGAGAACAGACTTTGGCCTCCTTAGGAACCTACTCAGTAAAGTTCTATAGGATAAAGCCCTAGAGGGCACAGGGGCCCAAGAATGCTGGCTAATATTCATAGATCACTTGCTCCAAGTGCAGGAGTGCTGCGTCCCAACAAGAAGGAAATGGGGCAAGAAGGCCAGTAGGCCTCCACGGTTGGATAAAGTGCTGCTGAGAAAACTCTGAAGGAAAAAGGAAACCTATGGAAGATGAAATTGAGGACAGGCAGTCTGGGAAGAATGCAGGGACATTGTTGGGGAAGCTAAGGATCAGGTCGGGGAAGCTAAGGATCAGGTCAGGAAAGCTAAGGCTCAATTAGAATTGAGTCTGCCCAGGGATGTCAAAGATAACAGGAAGGGCTTCTATAGGCTTGTCATAAACAGTAGGCCGACTAAGAATAATGTGGGCCCTCTCCGGAAGCTAGCAGGAGAACTGGCTGTCTGAAGCTGTCCTGCATCTAATAGTGGTTTTAGATCAATTTGGACACTAATCTTACTTACCTGGCTCTTCTGTATTTTTCTCTACTAAGGAGCTAGGTAGCTGATGCCATTAACCTATCCATCCAAAAGCTTGTTTCGGAGCCTGTTTTGGGGTTTTTCAGTTTCCTCAGAACTGTGGTCATAAGGCTTTAACAAATGAATTTTAAAGTCCCTTGCTTGACTGAAACTGTAAAACCACATCAATACCAAAGTCCATCTGAAACTTGGCGCTTCTGAACTGTTCTGTGGGAGTTTGAATCTACTACTGCTAAAAGAATAGCTAAGAGAGTAGTAAGAGAAGAATCTCTTGTTTCTAGAGAGTCAGAAATAATCTTTGAAAGATATGCCCTTTCTCATGCAAGCTGTTAAGACATGACTGAGCCCAGATTTAATAACTTTTGCAAAATTTATCTTTAGCATGTTCACCCAGTGGGAGAGAGAAGGACCTCCTTCCTAGAAAGACATCATACACCACTGTAATTTGCAACATGTGTATTACATGCACAACCTAAATTAAATTGACATGCCTAGGGATTCCATCTGCTGTCAGATCTAACCTACCACAAAGTAAGCAGCAGCACTAGGATTGCTCAGAGCCTATCTCTCCTCTAAAGTTGCAATGACATGAAAAAGTGGGAGTACAAGGCTCAGATCTGTTACCACCATTCTGCTAAGTATTCTGAAGAAAGATATGATCATCAAGATGGCTAATAATAGCCAAAACCTAGAAATCCATTCTCTTCTGCATAGTGATTTCTTATAATTTCTTACATCATCTTCTGATGCATCTAGTGCTACTCATTGCTGAAGGATGTAACTGGGAAACTGATTTACCAGTTGACTTGACTTACCATGCAAATTGTTTTTAGAAATATACCTGATCACAGAATAAAGTGGTTTGTAAATGAGAATTAAAAGAACAGCTGGTGTGTGAAACAATATACAAATCTGTAAGATAACAAAATGACTTCTAAAGCAACTATGACAAAACAGAGTTGATCCTGTAGATGTCTATTAAACATAGGGATTACAAACTGAAGAAGTCTTACTGGCCTCAATCTTTCCTTCCCTATGGTTAAAATGACTCATGGTAGTGGCACTGTGTTGCAAGACTAGATCTTTATTTTTCTGTGTACTGTCAAAATGAAGAAGTCTGCAAGTGTAGACACTGCAATATTGATTTTAAAAGGAACAGGAGTGAGCATTTGCAGTTCATCTGTCAGTAACAGAAAATGTTTCTTGACTTAGAAGATCGTTATATTTAAAATATTTTTAGCTGTAATAGTAATCCCTAACTATTTTTAAAACAACAAACTAATTGGAAAGAACTCTTTATCACAGCCCAGCATTCCCAGAAGGGGAATCAATTTATATAAACATGCTAAAACTGACCTATTTATGAAATGTTATGGAGAGCTGAGAAGAGAACCACAACAGATCTTTATCTTATGTTCACTGTTTTAAAAGATCAACAGTAGGGTGAAGGCTGAGGCTAGTTATCGCATATGTTTTAGACTTGAATGTTAAGGTCATCTAAAATCCATTGCCAAAGCCACTGTGACTGCCAGCAAAATGTAAACTAATGTTCCAGGGCTCTCATTAGATGCTTAATATGAATATGCTTCTCTCTCCATATAAATCACTGTGAATGCAGCAATCAGTTGTTCCTAGGAAAGTCACAAAATACAATCATAGATGAAAGGCTGAAAACTCTAAAGAAACCATCATAAGCAGCTGATGTAGCCCCTAAAGAAGAAAAGCAGAAGGATGTATTTGTAATTTAAGGGAAATGCAATTTTATAGACATCTGCTATTTAAAAAGTAACATTAGTATGCATATGATAGATTTATTTTTAATGTGATTTAATCTAGTAAATGGATATGCATGTCAAAAAAACCCAAACCTGAAAAGACCAAATATGATCAGCAACTTCTATTTTGTCCATAAAATATCTGTTATGTTTAGAGAACTTTCTGCAGGCCTCATTTATCTTAACTAAAGAGGAAAATCCCCATGCAGTTGAGATCAATTTCAAAATTACCATGGAAATCAGCAGCGCAGCAATTTCTCCTAAACTTGTTTTTACCAGGCCAAGATTCCTTTGTGTGAGGATTATGGTATTTCTTTTTCACTAAGTAAGAGTTCATACGCATGGCCATGTACACGTAAGAAAGACTGGGAAAGTGCAAAACAGCCTCCTTCTTTCATGACCTTTGTGTACCAGGTTGTCAAAGTTCAGTTACTTTGTTTGTTCATCTCTATTATGTCCAAAGGTTGAAGATGCAAGAGCTATATTCAGAGTTCCTCCAGGAGATTTGGCATGTAACTCAGAATGCTCCCAGATAGGTGTGGGGCTGCTTGAGGTACCATTCAGCAGCTCCTGATCTGTCTGCTCTAACATTTCTGATGTTGATACAGATGTTTCTTCTGAGAACCTAGTTACCACAGAAAGATTTAGGTCATACCAAAGTACTTTCTCCTGCCTGGAGATCGCAGCTTTCAGGCTCAAGTTCTAAAGTTTCCCTAAAGTCAATGCAGAAGTAAGGCAAAGCCTTAAGCAGCACTATTATTACAGACCTACAAAATTAGAACAGATGGGAATGTTGACACGAAGTAAACCAATTTTCCAAAAGAGTGAAGTACATGAAAGTTTTGTAAAATGCAAGATAGAGATTAACTAACAATACTCCTGAAAAGTCTTTTATTGATGATGTTGCCCAGTATCATTGCTCTAAATTAAGACAATCACCATACAAACATGGATTTTTCTAAGCATTAGCTTTCTTCACTGAGGAATTGAGTGAGAGATAGAGGGAACTTAGACATTGCAAGAAAGAAGGGAGGGGAAGAGGCTGACATTAAAAACAAGGAGAGTGCCAAAGCAAGGAAGATAGTGTTTGTGTTTAAAAGAAGAACTTGAGGCTGTGCCAAATCATAACTTTCTTTAAGAACTTGAGAGCTGAAAAAATTCATGAGCATGCACAGATCATGGTCAGAGGGAGACACTGCAAATTCACTGCAATGTACTGTTGGAAGGCTGGGGAGAAAAACACAGAGAAAAGAAAGAAATGGCCTTTCATTGCTGCAATGAACTGTGGAAGGTTCATTGGGTAGAACATGAACCTTAGCAATTCTTATGGCATGCAGACATTGTTTAACAAAACTCAGTAGCCGGCAGGGGATTTCATACCCTTTCTATTGTAATACTGATAAATAAATGAATGAAACACATACATAAATAAATACATAAATAAATGAGATTCAGCTGGTGGACTTGGTTTAGCCTTGAGTTTGCAGGATGAAATTTTTGGAAGTTGAAATTCTTTGAAATTCAGGCCTCTAAATGGCTTGCAGAAATTCTGTGCAAGTTCGTAAGTTGTTGAAACGACACAAATATATTCTTGTTTGAATTACACCCAGTCTGAGCTCAGCCCAGGTTGTTCAGAGCTTTTAGTTTCTGTGCACCAAGATCAGACCTACATGAGACACTTTTGTTGGGAAAATACAATTGATGTAGGAGGTGATTTTGAAATTTTATTTCCAGTTTAGTGTAAGTCTGAAGAGTTTGTGTGTGGACTCTAACTGTATCAACAAAATTACAGGAAATTGCTTTCACTGCCATAAGCTACTAGAAATTTAATCCTTTTTATAATAGGCTTAAAACGTGGCCTCTCAGTTACAGGATTTGTAAGGTAGATAACAGCCCTCCTTCACTGCATATCCCAATTTCTAGACTTTCTTTCGATAAACTGTTGAATTGCAACAGAGTCTAAGGTTCGCCTACCCATCCAAGGAACTCACAAGAGCCAGGACAGCACGGCTCAGTGTAAAAGATTTGAAACATTTAATAAGGGATGTAACCTCACTACAGTTAACTGTATTACTGTAATTGAAAGTATTCAATTCCTATCAAAAATGATGATCGAGAGCTGGGTCCTCATTTCTCTGCTACCCATCTTCCCCCAGACAGATTTCAGTGTGGGGCAGTATGGTACATTATAGTGAAAGAAACTGAACGGACTGGAAAAGGTCTGTAAAATCTTGTGAAGCAATGAAAAAGTGAAAAAGAAATGACTATTCACTGTACTCTCCCTGTTCTTCTGTGGGAATCTCTCTCCTGTATACTGGACTAGCTGGATGTTTGGTTGACTTGTTACTGTGGTTCTCATGTACAAAGCATTGTTAATCAAAATACTGGATAGTAGTGCTCTGCTTTCACATTTTCAGGAAAATGATTAAAAAACCCTACAAAAACAACCTGGCTAAAACATTGCTGCTTTCTTTAACAAAAAATGTTAACAACATTTTCTTCAATATGCACCTAGACAAGCTTTACAGACACCACTGTAAGAGTGAAACTCAGAGCATCGCCTTTCCTTCTCCAAGCACCAACACATTAACTGCTTACAGAAGCACAGAGCTGGGATGGATCTCAAGAAATCACCTACATTTCTCCTGACCTAAAGTGCTGTATTTCTGTCATTTCTGGCAGAAGTAGTTCTAATCTATTTTAGAGACCTTGAGAAATGGAAAGTTTACAACATCCCCAGACATTCGGCTTCTGTTGGAACATGATTACCTAAGGCCCAACATGAATATTCCGTGTTTCAGCTTCATCAGACTACTTTTTGGTCCTTTCAACCTCAATAAGAAGTGTATTATTCCCATTTTCTTAGCTGCAGTCTTTTATATCTTATTATGTCCTTTTAGTCTTTTATTTTGTAGACTAAGTTCACAGATCTGATCAGACCCGACTCTTGTTACTCCATTCCATCTTGAGTAAAAGAAAACATATATCATGCAATTGACAAAAAAAAATCTGTAATAAAAGTGATAAAAACAGCAGAGACTTGTGCGCATGCAATGCTTCGTCCACGCAGACCACAGCTTTGGATTGGATTCCAGGGCTATGTGTAACCACAATGTTCAGGAGCTTGCAAAAAAGCAGAGTGGCAGAAGTAGTCTTGACTATTGCATATTTTAATTAAATACTTCTTCAAATATTTGGTAAATGTCATGGTCACTTGGAAGTTGCTGATATTAAAGCTGATCTATTGCTACACTCCTATTGTACCAAAACTGAGAAAAAAGAAGTAACAGACAAATAGTTCTTACTATCAAGCTTTACAGCCATTTTTTCTCTAATCTCCATGAGAATCTGTGTATCTCAGACCTGAGACACTCAGATCTGATTAACTAAATGTGAAATCTATATTAAAAGGACATATTTTTCTTAGGTGTTTTTCTTTGAAGTATATACATTTTAATACAAATAGTTACATTTTTATTCAGTGCTGAGATAAACGATCTGTGAAAGTGACTTTCATGCTCTCAAAATAATTCAAAGTTAAAGGTTTCTCTAACTTTCTTCACTGGATATCTGTTTACTCTTAGGAATACTGAAGATTTAAAACAGTATGACTCTGTCCCTTGTCCCTGATTACTAATTCAGCAGAAGTGTCATAAAAAAAAATCAAAGGAATGAAAATAAGTGGCATGACACAGTAGACCCCATTCTAGCAATGTTGCAGCTCATGCTGGAAATGGAATCTCCAGTTTCATTTGTTTTGATGTACTGTATAAATATTTAAAGAATGCAAGCTGCAATTTTATCCAGCCTTTGCTGAATTTCAGTGTCATGTCTTGGTGGGGGTTTTAATGCTGATACTAATTAGTGTTAGAACTGCTGGTTCAGCAGACCAGTGAGGGATGTACATTAGTCCATTTCTGCTCAGAAAACCACTTCAGAGCAAGTTTGACTTGAAGCAATGGTCCAAGTCTCATTGAAATACGATGGAAGACAGGGAATCTTATATGTATGTTACGAAGTTCAATGCATACATGATGAACCTCATCTAAATTTACTTTGCACATAAACTTTTACTGTATTTCAGGGCATTCTGGTATAGAAAAGATACTTTTGTATGCAATGAAGTAATTTACAAGTGACTAATTTTAAATAGCCAAAAAAGTTCAGCTGAGTAACAGTGTCATTAAATAATTGTGGTAATCTTATTTAGAACTTCTATATGCATATGAATATCCCATAACCTGCTTATCTAGATATCAGAACCTTGTATGATTAGAGAAACAGGACACTGCATCTCAGCAATTAACAGTGGTGTTAAGATCAACAGTTGAAGATTAATACACTAATGTGACAGCTGTGATGCTGCCTGATGCACTGTGCATTAGATCGAGGTCTCCAGAGTTAAAAATAGGAAGTGAACAGTCTAGACCTTCTACTAGGGGTTAATTGTAGACCCACATCCACCAATAAAATATGTACCTTGGAGACATGTAAAAGTCTCAGAGAATGAAAAACCGTCACCTAAAAATCTATCAATCAGGATCATAGGGTAATTATTCTGAACTGTGATGTGAAAACTTGGGGAAAACTATAAAATACAGCTGGTCATTTGTCTGTCAGTTCAGCATACTTTCAAAATCTGTGCTTTCTGAACAGTGTTCTCAGCATCCAAACAGAAAGGAGCATGAAGTGGGAGAATACTCCTGTGGTGCCAACCGTTTAATCACTAGGACTACATCCATATTCTTAAATAAAATAAGCCAGGGCTGATTGCCTGGCCCTGAAGCTAAGTGGCAGAACATGATTCCTGTCCATGTGTCCAATCTGGTTTGTCCCCTCGAAGAGGATGGCTCTGTCCAGGCTGCTTCCTGGGAGCTTTGCTTGGTTTGCTGTGTTTTGAAGCTGTGTTCATGCACTGTGAGTTATCGCATCCAAAGCTGTGTTTTGGACTGCCCTATCAATTCAACAGCAGGGACAATCACAGGATAGTGCTTGCTCCTGTACCTGGCCCTGTTTTATCAGCAGTGCAGACTAAGTTCATGGCCAAGGACTTTAATATATCGAGCCTATATACTGCTAATGATACTAGTAAAGGAAAGAGCGTGTGTGTGGCTTGTCTCCAGCTGACTAGCTGCTAGATGACTAATTGGCTCAGAGAATAAGGTCCAAAGCAAAGTAGGTGAACACTTGGTTAGTTCTGATGAACCTCACCAGCCTGCATAGTTCATCAAAAATTTCTCAGACTACTTTCAAGCCTTTAGTCTCTAAATGTATCCCTGTAAGAGAATGTGCTGACTTTCTCTATAAAATTATGGCTTTTTGTTCAAAGAGTAGATGAGGAAACAGAAAAATATTATTAAATGTTACTGAAGTGTGTCTGGGAGGAGTCTCATGTCTTTATTCTTTTTATGATGGCATTATTTAAAAACAATGACCGTAGATTCCCATACTGTAATACAACCACTCATTGAGAAGAAGAAATAAGAGTCTATACAAAAAAATTTAGACTGTTTTGGAGCCTGTGGAGGTGGAAGACAGGCAGCATCAAAACTGCAGGTTTTTGAGCTCCCCAAAAGCATTTCAGAGGCATTGTTTTTTCCTAAAATTTAATTTTGTTTCTAACTATTTGATTTCCTTGAAAAACTAGATGAATTTCTTTTTTCATTAACATCTTCTAAGAGAAATCTAATTCCCAAAATATTTTTCTGATCACTTCAGGGAGAACATATTTCTTATGACCTTTTCCACAAAAAAGCTGTTCCGTGTTTAGATACGCCTATACAAAAGTAAGGGTAATCTACTTATCTCAATTGATTTATACATAGATGAATCTAACACCAAACTGGAGTTGCTAATCTTACTTCTGAACAAAGTTGTCTTTTCTCCACATGATAGAACTATCCTTTCTGGAGCTCACAAAAATATACTGGTTTATGCTCTGTGCCTGACTGTCTTTAAGGCTAGGGAATACTTTGTAGAATCTCCTCATACTGCTACATGAGACTTAGGTAATTCATAGTGCTGTGTAAACAGCTCTTGAAATTTGGCCCATGGGAGATATGCAATTCTAATACCCTTCTGCCTTTGTTGTCTCTGAACTGTAATTTGTTTCCCTCAAGGAGTCTTCTGTTTCCAGAGACAGTTCCCCGTTTTGGTTTTGGTGCAATGAAGTCTTGCAAAGAATGCACACAATATTCTCTCCTGTAGTCTTCACTGTCAGTTTTATTTATTTTGCAATTTCTTGCTAAATTTTTCCATGCCTCAGGATCCTGATAAGAACACCAGAAGTAATCGAAAGTTCAAAGTGGGCAAGCGAAGATGAAACTTCCTGATTAGCAAGAAAAAAAGGGATTCAATGGCCAATATTATGACAGATCTGCTATACATGTCCAGCTAAAAAAGAACAGTTGGAAAGATTTCTACAAAGGTATAACAGATCCATAATTACATTTGCCCTAAACCATTGTTTATAAGCCTATTCACAGAAGATAGTTTATGAACCTGCTCTGGGATTCTTCTGGTTGAAAGGCATTGTATAAATACAAAAATCATTCTCATGCAACTATAACCACATTATGTACTGTATGTCAGATGACTGAAGAAATTAAAAACATCATGGATTGTAAAGTGTGCTGTGAAATGGAAATTAATGAACAAACGTACTAATAAGCAAGTGACATATTAAACACATTATGAAGCAGAATCTGTAGTAGAAAACAAATAAGCGTTTGCAGATGATCTAGGTTTGCTCCTTTGAAAGCAGAATCTTAAAGTAAACCAAGTGTAGATTCATTCCTTTCCTTCTACCCAAGTCAATTAATTTTTGCTTACTACAGTGTTGAGGGAGGAATCCAAGATTAGTTTTCAGAGTGTTACATGAATGAGTAAAATTAATGTGATATCTCTATCTGGAGAGTACATTTTTACATGCGAGGATAAATTACTTTTGTGTCACTTTCAAATCTTAAATAGCCTCTGTCAAGCGAAGAAAATATCCATTAAAAAGATATTTTTAATTCTTATCAGAGGTGTTTCTGTGCCAAATACACACTATTTTGTGAAGTACAGTGGTGTGCTGGTACTCCTTTGATCTCAATATCCTTCATCCTGGTCTGCTGCCAAGGATCATTCACTCTGTACACATCAGTTGGGACATGAAAAAAAATGAATGAAACTGAACTCGTGAGCTGAATTCTCATCTGACTTGCCCCATTTCTCTCTTTGTCTGACTCTGACGTCTTCCTCATTTATTCTGGTATAAGTAACACCATCTACAGCTGTGCCTTCAACACAGGCAGATGGTATCTGCCCTGCTTAGTCAAATAAAAGACAAAATATCTCTCTTTAAGCTTGTAGCTGGCCACGTTATGATGACTTTTTTGGGGAAGGACAGCCTGTGGCACAAATACGCTATGAAGTGTAACACAGTTACTGAGCTAGCTTTGCTCATTTCAGTATATGATCACCTCAGCATGGCACTGTTAGTTCTGGTGCCAGTATTATTAGTTCAGGTGCAGCAATGTGCTAATGTGCTGCTGCTGCTTCCAACATCCACATAATTTTCGCTGCAAAAACTTGCCATGCTTTGCTCAGTTCTGCTGTACGTGGCAGTATAAGGACTTATAGAAGTGCCCTGTCTATACCATGCCTCTTCTTAGATACCCATATTCACGTTCATATAAACCTCTTTATTGGATTCAATCTTCACACACCTGAACGGGTAGGAAATGTTCCCGTCTCTATTACTATGAATGGAGACAAAGCAATGTGTCACATCCAGAGATGGCAGGATGACAAAGATGTACTCCCACGCATGCCAAGAGCAAGGAGCATTGTCTTGCCCACTGACCCCTCCTCCCTCCATAATTCAGTGTTTGGGTTTTTGTTTCCTTCTTATGACCAGGTGACTGTAGCAGGGATTTCACTGTGGATGCAAACACAAATTTGGTCTTAATCACTTACTGACATCATCTCTTAAACACAGATAGCTCACATAACTTAGGTGGTGAATGGACATCCAGTAAAAGTGTCTGTCTTGAAGAGTTCACCATCATAATAGGTCAGGAGGAATAAGCATTTTGCCTAAGGCAGTGGATTAATGTGTGCTACAGTAAGTGCAAGATTACAGAGAAATAATAGCCAAGCAAGCATTGGTTTCTCATGCTTACATACACTGTTGCAAGCACAAAGTGTGCAGAAGTTTATAGCACCTTAGGAAAGAAATAATCTAGGATTTACCTGAAAACACATTGCAGAGATGCCTGAAGTTACATGCTTGAGCCTTAGAGAGCAGCTCCCTCATGAAATCTAATTATTATAAACACAGTACTGTGGTATCAGATATAAAGCCTCAGATTATCTTAAATACGTTATGTTTCCTTTGACTAGACTACTTTTTTTGAGTACATTTTCCCCCTGTTTTTTCTGAAACTTACCATGCTTTTAGGTTGTTTTGGAACATCTTTACTGTAACATGAGTCTGGATGTGGTCACATCCCATTGATTTATCATTGTCTACACACTACAAAATGGAATGGAATGGATTAGAATAGAACAGAGCAGAACTATTTTGGTTGGAAGGGACCTACAAAGATCATGTAGTCCAACCGCCTGACCACTTCAGGTCTGACCAAAAGTTAAAGCATGTTATTAAGGGCATTGTCTAAAAGCCTCTAAAACATACATAGACTTGAGGCATCAAACACCTCTCTAGCAAGCCTGACTCTATTTTTATATAGAGTTCGATATGATGAAGCAGTGATTCTGTATTTTGCCCTGAAATGTTGCCATCAAAGACACTCTAGCAGTAGGCCCAGTATAGTAATTTACGCACATAGTTCTTTACTGCCCGAATTTCTGTTTTTTCACTAAAGCAGTATAAATGTGCCTAGAGTGGGATTGATTAGGATGACTTATATCCATTTTAAGGCACTTTCATACTGCAGGGGTGGTGGAAGAGCCCCAACTGTAAATTAAAATGAGGCCTTTTCAGTCAAAATTTCTCTGAATTGCTGTGTTCATATAATAATGGTAATATGCTCTCTTGATACATTGCACATGTTCCATGCCTGCAACACTGACACTGCTCACAGCTGTAATACTTGCAGAGCCAGGTATAGTGGTGAATGCCAGAAATTTCTTCAGTAGTTTTTCAAAGGCTATGTGTATGTCTGCTTGTGTGTCTATGTGAGTCAGTCTTTGGTGTTGAAACAGACCTTGTGGCATGCAATACTCACACAGATGGCTCCTATTCCCATCTGTGAATAGTCAGAGCATCAGCTTTTCTTGAAGTAACAGGGGTTGCACAGGATTACAGTAAGGTAGTAGTAGTACAGCTGCAGCTATCCTGGAGCAGCGTGCTTGTCCAAATTATCCACTGCAGATAGCAGATGTGAATGACCTGTTACCTTGTCCTGGGTTCAGCAGCTTCTAGAAATCCCTTATGTGTCAGTTTTTTATTTTCCCTTTTAAAGAGTTATTCCAAAAATACTCAGTCTGTTTTGAATTTCTTTCATGATCTTTTTAATTCTACACAAGTTGAATAAATTTTAAATACCTTTTCATTTACATATTAATATCTGATCAGAGGAAGCATAGAGTACAGCATAAGAAAGCAACATAAGATGTTCAGCTTCTGCACAAAATGGGTCTAGTTTTCCAGGTTCTTGCACCTCAAGTCGGTGACTAGGCAAGTACAAAGCAAGCGTAATGTCCACTGCTATGGTAGGTGGTGAGTGAGAGAGGCCTTACTTTAATATGATGTTATGCTGCCTGACATATTAGAATGATCTTAAAGAACATCTAATTTGAAGTCCTTACATTGCCAGATAGTAAATAAGAGCAAAACCCTGGAGTTTTGAACTGATATGGCACAGGTGTAAATGATTATTCAAGAGTTATGCGAGCAGAGGCAGCATATGGTGAAATTTGGGCACGAGAGGCTTGACACTTGCACATGTGTCTTCTGTGGATGCAGTCTAAAAGCAGCAGATTTTCCACTTTCCATATTTGCAAGCCAGAACCTGATGACACAAGAATGCTTAGGAGAGGCAGTATGAGTTAGTTGTTAAAGTGGATTAGTTAAGGATAATTAAAAGGCTTCAGGAACTCATTCAAAAGGAAAGGATCTCAATTATATTTCTCTTACTTTGCTTCCTACAAGAACACATGCTACCAAAGTTTTGTCTTGTGCATGCACTTAAGACATTGCAAATGTGAAGTAAGATGTATTCATTTAAATATCTTTTACTGTACATGAAGCTAATGCATTTTATTTCACACTCACCATGGAGTTTAAAGCATGCAGTCATTATCATCTTTCCGCTGACGGATAGAGAGTGGCTTAGTATGGTACACTACATACTGGAATCATGAAACTGCCTTCCACTAACAATGACCTGCATTGTTAAGGATAATTTTAAATTTTGTTGAAAAAGAATAAGTGAAAACAAAACAAAACAACACAAAGCAAATACAAATTCCCCCAATCCCCCAAAAAAACCAGCTGACTGAAAACCCCTGGAATAGACAAGTGAATACTGATTCTTACATATGTGCTGTTGCTGACACATCTAAGCAAAACACAGTGGAACAAAACCTCTTTGAAGCCCTTTATATGTTCAGCATTTGCTGAGGTGTGTTGCTTTGCACCTGCACTTCTGAAATAAGATGTGTTTTGAGAGGGGGCAGGGTTGATTTTGGAAAGTGAGATGGCTCACTTTGTTGTGCAAGTCAAGTGCGACAGCAGCACACCACAGATGTCTGCCACATGTTGTACACATTTTAACATTCAGTAGCAAACGTTCTTATTATATGAGAGCAAGAAGAATAAGGTTCTTTTCATGCAAGCAGGTGAAGTAAACCCCATTGAGATGTATGTCATATGGAATGCATAATGGATGATGGTCCAGATGTGTCCAAAAAAGAAACATGCTTTGCATTCAGCTGAGATAGGGAAGCCAGTGGTAGATTCTGCCCTTTGTCTATGAGGCTTTGGCTCTGGACAGGGATTCTTGTCAAGCATTTCTGCCAAATATGTTAGTATTTAACCCATATGTTTTACCATATATGGGTACCTACTTAAGCACTTTTGTGTTTAACATGTGCCTATTTTTTTCCTTTTCATCCTTGCAGAACTACTTAAAAATTCAGCAGGCCCAATGATTGTTGAGTTTTCATTAAGTCAAGAGAAAACATACACTTTTACTTGGGAATAAGTAGAACACATGGAAGAAAGAAAAAAAAAATCCAACAAATGGAAATTCTCAACAAGAGAACATTACAATCAAATTCTGTCCTCAAAAATGTACTCAGCTACCAGAACCTTTATGACGGAAGTTGCATAGGTAACTGCACAAGCTGGATTTTCATCCATTGGGAGGTATGGCTCCATTTCACAATGGCCACTTCAGATGGATGATGCAGTCCAGGTAAAAAGACCTAAATAAAATGTTGTCTGTTTGTTCAAGTCTAAATTTCCCCAGAATCTTATTCTAGTGTAATTGTTGTAATGATAGTTACACCAGTTAGTAGACACCGGTCCCTCTTATAAGATGGGGTTTGAATTCTTAATAAGTCTGACCGAATTCAGATGACAGCGGTCAGGAAATAAAATATAGACTTTTACCAGAATGCTAATTCTTCAAATCAGGTTGCTTATTTAGGTGCCTAAATATGGATTTACTGCCTAATGTTTGTGTTTTACATTTGATTTGCATGAGTAACATCTGAAACCTTACATTCTTGGCCTGAACAAATGAGTAATGTTTCTTTAAGGAGAAAATAAAGCCAAAAAAGCTAAAAACCCCAGAGCCTTCATTAGGTTTTGTGCTAACCAACATTCCTATGTTTTATATTCAAACCAACATATTAACATGAAACAATCATTCCAGATGGAAGAAAATATCACTTCTGGGGTCAGGAAAGGGGTACATAAAATTCTGGCAAATTAGAAGGAAAAATCTACAGGGGCTAAAAAGCTCATTAATATATGCTTTAATCCCCTTGTGGATCGTTATGGTTTGGACCTACAGAAACTGAAATGAGAAAATGCTACCATAAGCTGACCAGTTTTAGTGCTGAAAGGCAATATCCAAAATGTTCCTCAAGCTTCCAGGGAATGAAAGGCCTTGAATGGATATGCTTGTACATTCTACTGAACAGCTGATTGAGTAGATGCCTACCCTAAATTAGCATATCGCAGATTATGGTGTAAACTTCAATAGAAAACATGTACCTAGCCAAAAGCCAGCATAATTTAAAAAGTATAACAATTTACAAGCATCAAATCATCATATTTTTAAAGCTGGTTTTTGTTTGGTTTATTTTGTTGTTGTTGTTGTTGTTTGGGTTTTTTTGGTTTTTTTTTTTTAGGAACAACAACAATAACCCTCAACCTTTGAACTCTTTAGTTTTGCCTTGGGGATAGAATTTCAAGAAACTACAGTTTATGCCATACCTTAGCTAATCTGCCTAAATACAATATCTGTAACTCTTTATGTGATATTTAGTGGGTTTTACTGGTTTTCTGTCACAAAACATTATCAGGTTATGCTAGTACATGCTCTAAATTTGAGTTTTAAAAGTAGAATCAGATGCTTCATTTCACCTATTTAGCCTGATAACACCAGCAAACAACTCTCAGCTCCTTTTACTGACCTTCCTTCCTGCTGTGGGTTTGGTTGTTTGCAGCTTCAGAATCCATGTCAAAGGGCATCATAGAATCATAGAATAGCTAGGGTTGGAAAGGACCTTAAGATCATCAAGTTCCAACCCCCCTGCCATGGGCAGGGACACCTCCCACTGAACCATGTCACCCAAGGATTTGTCCGGCCTGGCCTTGAACACTGCCAGGGATGAGCATTCACCACTTCCTTGGGCAACCCATTCCAGTGCCTCACCACCCTCACAGTAAAGAACTTCTTCCTTATATCTAACCTGATCTTTCCCTGTTTAAATTTGAACCCGTTACCCCTTCTCCTATCACTACAGTCCCTAATGAAAACTCCCTCCTCACCATCCTCATAGGACCCCTTCAGATACTGGAAATCTGTTACTGAGGTCTCCACGCAGCCTTCTCTTCTCTAGGCTGAACAGCCCCAACTTTCTCAGCCTGTCTTCATACGGGAGGTTCTCCAGTCCCCTGATCATCCTCGTGGCCCTTCTCTGGACTTGTTCCAACAGCTCAGTGCCCCTCTTATGCTGGCTTTCTGGGCTGCAAGTGCACACTGCCAGCTCATGTTAAGTTTCTCATCGACCAACATCCCCAAGTCCTTCTCTTCAGGGCTGCTCTGAATATCTTCTCTGCCCAACCTGTAGCTGTGCCTGGGATTGCCCTGACCCAGGTGTAGGACCTTGCATTTGGCTTGGTTGAACTTCATAAGGTTTGCACTGGCCCCTTTCACAAGCATGTCAAGGTCCCTTTGGATGGCATTCCTTCCCTCCAGTGTATCAACCGAACAACACAGCTTATCAACTCTCATTCTATCATGAGAGGGAGCACTTTTTAACTATCTTCAGTGACAACACTTGGCTCTTTTGTTGGGACCCAGATATTAATTATCTACAGAGTGAGAAGTGAAACGGATTTTGCAGGAGCACTGATATAAGCATGACCAAGATGCAAGAGCTGAAGTCTCAGCACAAAGGCACGAAGTTGAGCACGTGATAGTGGTGCTGTATGAATTTCACCATCTGGCTGTCTCCTAGAAAACTGAATGTCCCTTACCAGGATCTGCAGAGATTTGAGGGTGTTGTTTGTAAGGCACCATCTATTTCACACCTTCCAAAGCAAAACGTGATTTACAGCTGGCTCAGGATGGGCCTCTTGGATTCAAACTTCTTACTGGAGGAAGTACTTACACATGAACTACTACTACTACTACTTTCCTTCCGTTCCTTCTGTATCTCTCTTACCTAGATATACAACATTTACATGTGTGTTACAGTACATATAACTGTTGATTACTTCAAGACGTTGGATAAACAGAAGCTCAGCAAAGAGTGAGGCAATTCTTTCAGCCAGGAACCTGAAACATTTCTGAAATGTTTCCTAAACATTAACAGGAACCATGAGGTATTTTGATAGACTTATAAATCTAAACTCATTTATAACAAATACTGAATTTATTGGTTTATTATGCCAGCAGGAATTACATATTGTATTATAAAATCAAAGGCCAGCATAGTTCAGATATCTTCAGCTATAATTAAGACTTCCATATATTTTACAAGATTTGAGAAAGAGCAATACTATAAAATCTATAGACCTTATTCATTAAAAAAGCTGCTCATGTAATCAATTCACATTTTTCAATGTGTTTTATGGGCATCCTGGAATATCTGCATTCAATAAATATTGGATGACTTCAGCTATATTTGTAATGTTTATGACTGTAGATCTACAAATACAGATGAGATATAGCTGCTAAAAGGTAGGTCTGTTTTTATACTTGTTATTATTTATTATGCATATTGCAGTAGCACCCAAACCGTATGCACATGTTTAATGTCACTCATGTCAGTCCCCATGCTGGCAGCAAGACTTCTGCTATATTTGCCGCTGAGAATACACAGGATTTGTGCTCTGGTCTGCATATAATAGTGGGAGGAAGTCTGTGAAATAAACCAGGGGTTTCTCAAACTGAGTTTGTTTGACGACTGCCCTCAGGAGCAGCATAGCAGCAGATTTTGGTTCTCTGGCTTCTGACCTCCATGTCCTCTTTACATTCCCCAAATACAGACTCCAATCTCAAGTTCCTCACCCGGCTGATCTTTCCATCAAGCCCATTTAAGCCTCTAGCTCACCCATATGCCTTCATTTATTTCTATGCATCTATCATAACAAACTGCCCTAGGATCCTAATACCCTTCTGGTGCACAGGTCAGTGCTGCCCTCCCTGTCTCATGCACCTTGCCTTATCATCCACACACCTGCACTAATGTTGGTCTGAGAAGAGCAGCTCTTCTCACAAACTTCAGAATAGTGCATCGGTGCCAGCAGCTTCAGAGGGTCAGGTCCAGTTGTGTCCATATGCCAAGGCAATGACAGTCACAGCTCCTTATTCTGCAGGGTTCCGTTTTCTCATAGGATTGGAGAGGTACACTGTCCTTGTAAGATATTTCATGTTGAAAGGACTGTATGCTAGCACTGGCAATGCAGTTTTAGAGGTCCACATGTAATGACTGATGAACTTTTTTTATGAACAGTTTAGTTATAACTAGCATCATTACTGCTGTTGAAGGGTATGGTCTCTGAGGTGTTGACTAAGATCCTAATTTTGCAAGATTTCCATGCCACTAGCATCCCAAACTTGTCTGATACTACACTAATAGGGAATATACCAATATATTTGGTAAAAAGACATCTGGAGTAGCAGAAGGATATGGAGAAGTGTGCTCAGAAAGCCACCTATTTCATGTCCAGGAAAGCCTAGAGCTTTTCTAATCCATTATGCCTCTTCGTGGTTTTCTTGCTTTAAACTGATCAGTGTCATCTCCACAGCTTAAAGGGATCTGCTCAGTTGAGAGGGTGGCCTCCATTCATGCCTGGGAAGTACCTGTAGATTTGCTGCCTGAATCTGCTATTAATTTGTTCCGGAGGAGTGCCTTAAAATAACTTGTAGGCATTCCCACAGGAACTTGAATATACATGAAGAATTGAGCAGGATCATATTCATAGTGATGCATTGATCACATTTGTGATCAGTTTTTTGATGTTGAATGCGGTACTGTACAGTTTGACTACAGAATTTTTCTCTAGCAGTCAGCCTTACTACTAGGCATTTAAAAGAGGATGACGCAAAGAGCAAACACTACTGCATACTTCACTACAATAGGAGAAGATTTATTTATCCGAAGAGATTTCAAGTGGACATTTAGATACTGCCACTGTGGCAGAAGAATAAACATGGGAAAATGCAGCTGATCCTACTTTCCAATAGATCTAGTTTGTTACCAGAACACCATGGGCTGGAAAAAATATAATCTACAAAAGGAAAATTGAAATATACTGAAATTTAACCAGGGAGGCGGAGGAGCATGTCTCCTGGAATGGCTCCTGTGTTGGCAGAAGTGACTGGGCAGTGATCCCAGACTGTATTAATCTCCAGTTATGAAGCTATCACAGGAAGGTCATTTAGTTATTAGGAAAATAAAACAGGTTTTATAAACTGAACTTTTTTCATCATGGAAGGATTACACTCCTACCAGTTTAGCTAAGGACTGTTCACTGGTTATGGTTAGAGAAGCGGAACTACCTACAATAGGGCTAGAGATTGTCCCTGACCTCAGACAGCATGGCTTGCAAACACAGTTTGGCTTTCTGTCTTCTCTCAAACAAGATAGTCCCCAAGTGTTTTCAAGATTTACATCTGAAAGTGGCATCTGGCAGGAACTACAGCAATGACAAAGAGGGTGTTAACAGTTAAAGAGCACAGGCAATTGTTCACTGTTCTGGCTGGCACCTTCTCCACATTTCATTTGCTAATACAGACATTGCCCATCTATCTATCTTACAACAGCAATTCGCACAAGGTATCCTATGAATGTCCCTTGGCCTCCAGGACCATCCTAAAACATGATCACTAAAGAGCAAAGTCTGCATTTCAGCAGGCAAAAGAAGAGACAGCATACAAGATTGAAGGTACTTCCACCAAATTTTAGCTATGTAGTCATGTTAGCTGACTAAATTTAAATTACTTACATTAGGTTATGTTTATGGATTAAACAAGGGCTTTCACAGGTAAGTCATCTCAACTGAAAGTGTTTGAGTTAGGTCAGGTGAATAATCCTTGAGAAGTGCTTGTAAATCTCCACTAAGACGAAAGCATGCAATGACACAAGCTCAACACATCCAGCTTTAATATCATGGCATAATTCAGATTAGAGGTTATCTCAGAAGGTCTCTCTCTCCTCCTCACAGTAGAGTAAGCTATGAGGTCAGGCCAGGCTGATCAGGGCTTTACCCATTCATATGCAATCAACACACTGGAGGGAAGGGATGCCATCCAGAGGGACCTTGACAGGCTGAGAGGTGGGTCAATGCCAACCTCATGAAGCTCAACAAGGCCAAGTGCAAGATCCTGAATGTGGGTTGGGGCAATTCCAAGCACAAATGTAGGTTGAGCAGAGAACGGACTGAGACCAGCCCTGAGAAGGACTTTGGGTCGTTGGTTAATGAGAAACTGAACATGAGCTGGCAGCGTGCGCTCGCAGCCCAGAAAGCCAAATGTATGCTGGGCTTCATCAAAAGAAGTGTGACCAGGAGGTCGAAGGAGGTGATCTTTAAGGTGCCTTCCAACCTAAATATGATAGGTCTGGAAAACCTTAGAGAATGAAAGCTGCACAAGTTTTCTGGACAACCTGTTCCAAAACACAGCTATCCTAATATTGAAAAGGTTTTCTCCTGAGAGCAAAGTGCTCCCTGTTACTCCAGTGACAAGACCCCAGCTAAAAGCCACTGACCCCGTGAGAGCCCCCTGGCCATGGGAAGCAGACCTGTTTGTGAGCATCTCATGGCCCACTCAGCATGCCCAGCTCCTGGCAGCAGGATGCAGATCCTGACTCCAGGGCCCCCTGGACCACTCTGCCACTGGTGCTTCCCACCTCCATTGAAACACCAACTCCAGGCGCCTGATTTCCATCCTCCCCTCCCCCCCCGTACTTTTATTTCAATCAAAGTGTGTGATTAGGGCTCCGCGGGCTCCATTGTTATCTCCACCTAAGTGCTCCTCTGACTGACATAAACAGCATTCCGATATTTACACTGCAGAATGCACTGTTCCTCTTGCAGCCATGGGTAACACAAAATCTGCCATTTCATGGAGCAAAAACCATGCACAAAAAGGAGAAGGGCCCGCAGAAAGCTGCCGAGGGAAGGGGAGGAGCAAAGCCCTCCCTGATGGGACAGGGCTGTGTCCCATCAGCCTAAGGAGCAGCACCTTGGCCTCATCCCATCACCTGTGTAGCAGCAGCCAGGGAACTTATAAAGGGCAGGGGGCAGGGGGAGGTCTCAGTGCTTGCAGCATCTCATAGTACGTGAGGTTTTGGCTTTAGTGGTGTTTGCTGTGAGAGAAGAGTTTGTCTCCATGCTTGAGACCTGGTCTGAAAGCAGCAGGCTTGTGCCTCGCAGTGGGATCTCAACCCGGGACCTGGCTTTAAGCCTTAGTAGCCCCAGGGCTCTTCCCAACCTTTGCAGCAGCGTCAGAGCCCTGCAGCATGCTCCAGTCCATCCCAGCACCTTTCCCATCCTCCTGCTGAGCCCACATCCCAGGAGAGAGGTAAGTGAAGCAGTAGGGAATATCATGAGGCAGAGTGGAGCTGGGGTGCTGGGGCTGGTGCTCAGAGGATGGGAGCAGAAGCGTCCTCTGGTTTATGTGCTTTTTACTGGTCTGAACTCTGGATGCTCCCCTCCTTCGTGTCTGCAGGGGTATGGGTAAAGAAAGCACCCGAAAAGCAAATATTTCCAGTCTGAGGTTCTTGATGGAGAAAGGAGCGAGTGTTCTGTTGGCAGCACTGGTTATTTGAGAGAGGTGGGGACAGTTGTGCTTCCTCAGGACAAAATGTGCTCGGTTTCTGAAATGCAGCAGCCTCTCAGGGGCTTTTGCAGACTCCACAGCTTTCTCCTGCAAGCATTGTTAGGATTCCAAGGGTGGAAGCTTCTGGGGTGGTTGTAATGCATTGAGTCCTGGTGGAGCTGGTTGAAGCGTGGTGGTTGGTTGGTTGTGGAGAACATTTTGAGGTTTTCCTGTATTTCACTTGGTCAAAAGCATTACATTTGAAGTTTCCCCATTGTACTTGGAGGAACAACGCCCTGGTGCTGTGCCTTTCCCTGTGCCCCTTCCTCCTGGGGGCAGAAGCAAGCACTGATGCTGCCTGATTTTCTCTGTTGTGTGGGCAGTGATGTGATTCAGTTATGTTCTAAGTCCTTGAGGAAGGAGCAGGCTGCTGGGGTCCTGCCTGCTCTCACCCCATGCCTTTGCTCCCAAAGCAGCGCCAGTGGGAGCAGTGGGGCCAGCAATGCAGTGCTGGGAACAAAAGCTTCCTCTTCCTCTGCACGGTGCAGAGGATCCCAAACAAAAGGTTCATGTTCCTGATGTTCTTCTCCCCTTGCTCCCCTTTCTTTTCTCCTGCTCTTCAATGGAGGTTTACACCGTTCTTTTCCTGGCTTAAATTTCTCTGTGCTGCAGCAAGGAACTAGCAATTAACTGTTATAAGGCTGTTTTACAGTCCTGTGGAAACCCTTTCCATCCGCTTTGTTTCGGTTGGGTATATCTTATTCCTAGTTTTCGGGAGTGTAAAACTTTACAGCATTTGCTGCAAACCTTCATACTTTGCTTTGTGGTTTATTGCTCCCTCTGCAGATATATCTTACTCATAAATAAGGCTTTCATCTCTACAGTACTCGGGTAGGATCTGCAATGCCTCTGAGCAGTTGCATTAATGGGACTTTGCCTAGAAATCACGTTGTGATTCATCTCCAACCTCAGTCTTCCCTTTGCCTGGCATCGCAGAGCTCTGCAGAAGGGCCAGGGTGGCAGCAGGATGCCCAGCTGGGTTATTCATACCCCAGCTGGCAAGTAAATCCCTTTGGCATGGGGGGATGTGGAAGGTGGCTTCAGAAAGTTGGGTGCTGGCTGGGTGTCTGCGCTGGGGCTGCTTGGGGTGATGGAGCCTTGGAGCAGAGACCTGAGAATGTGCCTGCTGGACTGGTGTAGGAGCTTCTCCAGTGAAACAGCACATTGGTGTGTCTGAGGGGGAAGGCACCCATGGTGCTGGGTGACATGTTCCTTCACTCCTCAGGTAGCAGTAGAACTGATGGAGCAGAGGCTCCTTTGGGTTCAGTGCTGGTGTCTCATGACTGCCCTGAGCTCTTATTTTGGTGGCAGTGCTATGAGTGGCTCTGGTTTAGGCTATAGAAGCTTGTAGAGATGTGCTGGGCTTGACATCCCTGAATGTGGCTGATGTTGTCTCAGATGCTCAAGCATCAAGTGGGCAGCATGCTTGCCAGCGCATTTATCTTTTAGAAGTGAGCCAACATGCATGGTGGGGAAGGGGAGGCAAATGGGGGTCTCCTGCATCACTGGTTTTGTCTGTGTGCAGAGGAAGGGGATGAGGTGCTTGGCTTCCAGGCATTCATTGTGGGTCCAAGGGGAGGGCAGGGCCTGGTCCCTGATGCAGACCCAAAGCAGCTGCTATTTTTCCAGCACTGTCATGACACAAAGGATTCGGAAAGGTGTGGGATATTAATTGCAGCTTTCAGCCCCCTGTGTGCTACATGGTAATTTCATCGCATTACGGTGATAGTGGTTAAAAACCCGCCCTCCTCCCGGCCCCTTTTAACAAAACACTTCTTGCTTTGCAAAAACACATTTAGGGCCAATTTGTTTGGTGTCCAAAATGGCAGCAATTAACGGAGTGCTGTGCTTTGGGAATAAATGGAGAGACACTGGCAGCAGCGTGACCTCTGCCAAAGGGATGGGACCAGGCGGGGAGGTTGCTGTGGCTTAGTGGCATGGGGTGCTGCATGGCACTGAACTTGGAGTGCCTTGTATTGTGTCTTTGAGCATCCCACCACTGCCCTGGTGAAAGCTTCTGTCTAAATGCATTGGGTGCATGAGTCCATCCCCACCAGCCAGGCACGGTGCTCCCCTCGGTGCCCATGCACGGCAGGGACCGTGGCAGGCACCCCATTAGCGATGCTTTATGGGAGCATTTGTCGGTGCCGGTACTGCTGCCACGGCTCCAAATGTCAGTGCCGGGCGCAGAGAGGTGCGTGGTGGGAACAGGTGGGATCTGAGCATCTCCAGGGCCCCACTAATTCACAGGCTATAAATTAATGATGGGAATGGGGACAGAGTCCTATTCTGGGTGCAGGTGACTGAGATATTCCCTCTTGGCAGGTGGAGGGAGGGAGGGAGACCTGTCAGCATCAGGCTGCCTTTGATTTTATTGTCTGAGCCAGCCTTAAAGGTATCCTGTGTTCAGTGCTGGCTTTGCTCTTGCTCAGGGGTTTGGAAGCAGTGGCAAGCCTCGCTTAAAATAATGAGCAGCTCTGCTAATTGCACGAGGCTGCCTGTTCCCAACACTGGCATCTCGTGTCTTCCGCATAAAGGAACCAAAGGTTTCCTTCACTTGGAGATGGACGATGGTCGGAGCTGATGGCATCAGCCCCATCAGTAAATGGCATAAACCCAGTTGCACCTACACAGACCTGGTCTTTCCTCTTCACAGCAGGCATGGCGTGGGAGGTCCTCCTCAGCCCACTCCCCTCATTCGCTAGCATCCCAGCTGCCCCCGAGGACGAGGGTCAGTGCCGTGCAGGAGGATTGTGAAAGGGTGCTTTGATAAGGCATGGAGCCAAAAACACTGGGGAAAGGGACAAATACAGAAGGGGCACCTTATGAAGCAAGGTGTGTAACAAACTGTTACCTGCAGCCACTGCATCAGCTCACTTTTGGTTGTGTCTGTGCCCTTTTATCTGCTTGCTGAGGTATCCTTGGGCTCATCTCTGGGCAAGACTTGGGGTGTCTCTGTAAAGTGCAGCTCAGTGCCAAAAGAAAGGTGGCTCTTTTATTGTCTGCCTATGATTATCACCAGCTTTTACAGCAGGGCAGTAGGCCCCGTACCCAGACATCATGCTGGGTCCCTGGTGCAGCTCGAGCTTGATGCCTTGATAACTATAAATTAGCATGGAACAAGCATTGCAACTGCTCCATTTCTGCATTGCACTGGTGTTTGTGGGTTGCTTGCAGCTGGCTGTTAAGACCATGGGTGAGTGCAGTCGCTTGTATTAATACCCGATTGTGAACTGGGAGATGTGAACCTGTAGCTGGCGTGGAGGGAGCCGGGGCTGGCTGAGGCTGTGCTGACAAGAGGCAGGGAGCGTTGGGCACTCTCCAGCTCTGCCTCTAGGAAGCACTCTGACCTCAGGGAAATCACTACCGCTCTCCCCAAAACAGGGAACGGCGCTCCCAGTGCGTGCGCAGCTCCGGTAGCAGTTGCAAAGCACTTTCCTGGTCACCCTTGGCTAGGGAGTGAGGGATGCTCCCCGTTATGGAACAGCCTCCACTCAGCACTTCATGATCCAGCAGAGGGAGAAGATGCTGGGAGATGGCCCTGCCTTGTCCCAGAGCGGGAAACCCCTTCCCATATGGGGCTTCCCCTCAAACAGGGTGCCTGGGGCAAGGTGAAAGCCTGTTTTGGAGGCTGCAGTGAGAGACGAGGGGTGCTGGGTGCTGCTGAGGACCCCCCTCACCCTGCAGAAGCACAGGAGCAGGCAGCTGCCACCTGGCCCAATGAGCCCGTGCAGATGGTGGGGAGATAAATGGTGCCATCTCCGTACTGTAGTGTCTCGGCTGTAATTTCTGGGAGACATTTATTAGAGGCATCCTTCCCTTTTTCCAGGACTGTGACTCCTCGGGCACGGGGAATTGCGATGGGGAAGGTGGGAATCGCAACCCGGTGTTACTGATGAGCGAGGTGCCCAAACCCCCATCCATTCCTCTCCTCCAATTTTCTCCTCTGACAATTTATAGGTTAGTTTGATGCTTGAATAGCTGAGTCTCTCTAGTAATATGTATTCTCTGTAAGTATTCCCCGCTGTGGCATATCCTAAGAGAACTCCATCAAATAATTATCTTCCCTTTTATTTATTCACAGTCTTTTCACTCGATCTGCATCACGATAAAATATTCCAATGGTTTCCTCTTAGCACCGAGCCTTCCCCCGATTGTAAAGTGTATTTATGTACAGTGTTAAATCCGCCCAGCGAGGCTCTTTATCTCTGCACTCTTCCCTGTTGGATGCTACCACTGGGTGCTGGCTGTGGCCACCTCCTGCCTTGACACCAGCATTCCTGGGGCTTGCCCGGAGCACGGGGTGGGAGAGGTCTGCAGGTGTCCAGGGACAGGGCTGCAGGCTGGCACGGAGGGGTGGAGAAGGGCAGCCCCACCGGGGAACCTTCTCGCCTCCTCCCTGGTGCTTCCAGCCGGGATGCGGCTGCCTTGCCGAGCCGAGTCGCCCGCTGTCAGCAGGAGGACGTGACTGCAGGATGGCCGAGTGCAATCAGAGCAGGGAAGAAACCAATAACTTCTGGTTTCCCCCCTCTGGAGCGAGTGAAGGAGCAGCGCTGCTCTTCTCCGAGGGATGGCCAGGGCTCCCTGCACTGGCCTCTCAAGGAAGGCTGCAGCCGGAAGGGCTTGTTGTCCAGTGGGCAGCTTTTTAGATATAAAGACAGGGGATTAAAGGGGATGGAGTTTGACAAAACATGGAGTTTGAGGGGTGGTTTCCCATACTGGTGAGAAATTTGGAGCAGTGCTTGGAGGAGCTATGGGCATGCACATTCCAGTGGCTGCACCTACCCAAGATGTGCAGGCAGCATCGTGCCGCTGCCACTCTGCAGGCATGAGCTGTCCAAGGCTTTTCCAGGCTGACAGGGCTCGCGTTTTAAAACTCCCACTCGTAGCAATGCCAGGGATTTCATTGATGGAAGAGCTCCTGCAGGGCCCGGCGGGTCAAGGCGAGTTTAACTTTATTCCTAAATTTGCTCCTGCTGCTATTCCCAGGGGTGTGAGTGCTTCTTGGGAGCCTGTGAGCTGCACTTCCAGGCTTCTCTGAGCACCATGGGGCAAGGACAGCAGTTAATAAGTCAAGGAGGGAAATAGTGGTGACCATTCCTAATCATGGCTTTCAGTCCCCCTTTGCCTGCAGTCAGCCTGGCTGGTAGGTGGAGAGGCCGGGAATAGGGGTTGCTCCCAGAAGAGGGAGATGCTGGGGAGAGGACCCATCTTGGTAAGGATGATGGTGACCACGATGCTCCACTCACTTGGCTCTGGCACCTCCTTGAAGGGGCTCTCCCTCACATCGTGGGCAGAGAGGCGAGTTCCCTAGCAAGGGTTAACTGAGTGTGTAAAATTGATTGCGATTTTAGTAATTCAGTATAATCACAGTCTACCAGCAGGTTGCTTTTCCAGCAGGAGGGTTTGGAATTATTTTCTGGAGTTTGCAATATAGAACTTAAATTAAGCCTCAGAAGTCAGAGGAGCTCTGCTGCATCTCTAATGTGGTGCTAAATTCTCAGCAGCACATTCCCTGTATTAAAGCCTTTGCTAGCAATTAGGTTCATTAACTATCACAATACCTTATTTATTACTCGGCATGCCATATGGTTTCCTAGCTAAAGAATGGCACCCGTTCTAGCACAGACCATTTGGCATCATAAAAATGTTAACAAATAATGTTATGGCTCTCAAGGGCAAAAGGGCTCGCCGGGTTGCAGGTCTGAGCGGCAGGAGAGAATATGAAAACATTTTTCTTCTATGGCAAAACAAAGAATTCCTCGAGACAGAAGTATTCAAAGAATATCACGCTCGCATCACGCAAATGGGAGTTTTATACATGCCCATAATGGTTCTGTCAATATTTGCAGCAGGCAGCGCGCTCACTCATCTCCTTTCCTTCCCCCCTCTTCTCCCTCCCAGCATGGACCTTGTTGGGAGCTCAACAGTAAAGAACCCACCTTCTGTGTAAGCCTCGTCTTTACCTCCTGACTGTTACAGGGGCTTGATGGCACCAGCCTTCTGGTGTCTGCAGCTCTTGGGTGGCATTAATTGTCCTTTATTACCATCCAAACTTCATCCCTGCAGAGCAGTTCTGGCCACAGCATCGGGATGCGCTGGGTTCCAGAGTGTGTATGCAGTGTTGATTCCCACACTGCAGAAAGACCTCTAAGGGGTGAAGTTGTGTCAGCAGAATGAGCAAATCTGAATATCAGGTTAAGTGTTCTGACCCTGACAAGGAAAGCTCTTGGTCGCACGCTTGTTTAGTAGCCTTTGGAGGGTATCTAGAGCTGTGAGCAGCCCAGGCTGCGAGCACTGCGCCACGTACACTTGTGCTTGGTTCCTATTTCCAGCAGGATTAGGATTACCAGAGACAGGGGCAGCATTTCAGGTCACAGGGACTTGAATTGTCTCATCTTGAGCACCATGTGGCCAACACATAAGGAAAATGCATTTATTCGTGCCCTGTGACCGGATTCCCTCACACTATCTGTGCTCAAAAGGTGCTGCTGAGAAAGTACAATTTAAATCAGAGTATTGTGAAAGCCCAGATTAAACCAGACTTTCTGATCCTCTTACAGTATCCCATCACAGCCTCCAAATTTCAGGAAATGGGGCAAAATGCATGGGTTTGAGGCACGAGTAACTTCCTGGCCAATGCCTGCTCTATGCCTATGTGAGGCGGGTTCTTCCCTACCCTGCTTCAAGCTGGTTCCTGACATTGGCTTTCTGGCATTGGGCTTGGTCTGTGCAGCTGATCTGTCAGTGCTCACTCCAGGACTGCCTGTGTCCTGCTGGAAATGCCCTTCCTGGGCAGGGATGCGATGAGGAGCGGTATCACTGGAGAACTCACGGGCTTCAAAACCAGCGAGGATTATTCCTCATCACCTCAGCTGAACTCTCGAGCAGTGCCAGAAGGATTTCACCTGCAGTTAGTGCAGCAGCGCTTCATGGCTGAAATAAAGCCAGTTTTTAGGGAGCACATGCACCTGGTTCATCACTGAACCTTGTGGCACATTGCACTGTATGCAAAGCCAGGTCTGGGTAATCAAAGTGCTCGACTGGAGAATGAGTGTGGCCAAAGATGAGGTCCCAGAGCTGGGTATGGTGCATGCTTGGGATCTGAGCTGCTTCCACCCTCGATGAAAACATCTGAAGTCAGGCATTTCTCACCTGGAAAACTGTATTTAAGTAGCTCCCCTTGCTCAGTGCCATCATACGGATTCTGCTGATCAGCTGGCTGGGGGATAAACTTTCCTTTCCATATCCTGTTTCCACAACCACGAGTCGTTCACATGCCCCTGATCTGCCACCAGGGTTGAGCTTCTCCCCCCTCAGGAGTCACTGTGACATCCCCTTTCTGTGGCCTCACTGCCCTTCTCTCAAGGCTGCGAATTCCTCTTCCATCTGGCATCTTGGTCCTGTTGCTGTGTAGTGCATCCTGTGTGCCACCCATGTGCTGTGGGGGAGCATGTCTATTGAGCGAGGTGCCCCTGGGGAGGAAAGGTGCTGCCTGGTTTTGCATCTTACTTTTTCATGAGCTGTGATTTATGTTTCCAAAATGACCTTTCAAAAGGCTCCAGAGCTGAAATCCCCCAAAGCCACTCCACTTTGTGTTGCCAGGAGCAGGCTTCCTGCCCTCCCAGTCGATCCCTCTGCCCAGCACCAAGGACCCGCAGCAACCCAGTGGTGCTGGATCCATTTCTGCACTGTGAGTGGTGAATGTGAATGCTCTGGTGACCCTTCAAAAAGTGGAGAGAAATGGAATTCTGGTCCATCTGTGGTGGGATTGGCATTTCTCAGCCTAAGGATGAGGTACCCTGAGCAGCAGAGGCACTGGAGGAGGCGCATGCAGTGGGAAAAACTGGTCTGTGTTTCCAAAGCGACTTTGTACCTCAAGAGGAGTCGGGGGGATTGTGGATGCAGCCGCTGGCATCGCAACCTTGTGTCTCCCTGTTTGCATGCTGAGTGCTTGCAGGAGCACGTGTGAACCTCTGGCCCTGGGCAGATAGGCCTTATCCAAGAAGGGCTTTGCAGGAGTGTTTACTTTCATTCTTGGGAGGCCGATCGAGCCGTTCCAGAGGGGAATGTGGCCGGACTGAGGGCGGCCTGTGCCAAGCCCCCTCCAGCATGAACAAACTCCGTGTGGTCCAAGGGCACCACAGCTCCTCCGTGCTCACCTCCCAGTCCCAACCCCACCGCGCAGCCGGGCTGCAGAGCCCGTGTCCGTGGGACCCTGGTGATGAACGTGTCTGCTGTGACTGAGCTCGGAGGCGCTGATTACCCCAGACCTTCACAAGGGATTCATAAATATCCACCCTGAAAAGGGTGGTTTGGGAGCCGTCCTGATGCACGAATGTTATCTGGGGTTTCAGTCCCTTAGTAATCTGTGACCAGATAAGATACGGAGGGTTTATTGTGTCTTCTGGCAATTAAGAAAATAAAATCAGTTAATATCTAACCTTGAACCTAGGCTGTAATGTTTGGCCTCACACTTTGTTCTGACTCTCTCATACATTCTGGGGTTGTACAGTTTAGATGGCTGTTAGCAGTGATGGAAGAGATGAACAGGGATTTAATCTGGGACTAAAATACCTTCATTATGCAGCTCGATCATCTTAGAAATGAGATCTGTGATGTGTGATTCAGCCACTAGAATTTTTTTGTCCTGGTGCAAGGAAGGGAAGGAGGAGGAGCCCATTTTGGCAGAAGTTTCCCCAGCTGTGGATGCATTTTGTGTGAACATCTAATGTATGGATATGTTGGGAAGGGAAGGGGGGGAAGGAAAGGCTTCCACAAGCGGGGGCTTTTGTTTGCACTGTCAGAAACGGTAGTGCATTTCTGTGTGCACCCACACACAGGCACATATGTATATATATGTATATAGTTTCCCTTTGGAAAGGGGAACAGGTGACTCATGCAACTGGAAATGGGACATGGAGCTTGCCCTTGCTGGAAAGCAAAGATGAAATCAGGGGTAAAGGTGTTTGCTCGGTGACTGGAATTCAGGATTTGGCTCCCTCCCTCCAGTGAATAGACTTGATTATCATGAAGGCATGGGAACTGGCTGCTTCCCATGGGATGGCTCATGACACTTATGGTCCTAAGTGACTTTGGGTTTTGAAACTCCAGAGTCACTCAGGGGCTCTTGAAAACTGTCCTGTTCAAGGCAGGAAGAGGTTTCAGCAATAGACTAATGACACGTTAATCAGAAAAGCACCAAATGGGTATTTAACTCACAGCTGTTGTTAGTGCCCAAACTCGGGCACCATCCTCCTGCAGGAGGAAGGTCCCCTGGGTGGAGGTGCAGCCCTGCACTCTGCTCCAGGAGGAATGCCCAGCACTGGGAATGTCTTCACACACTGAAACCGTCTCCTTTGCCAGCGCTGAGTTAATCCTGCAGGGAACCAGCAGCCGGTTTAGGGGGATGGAGAGAAATCAGGCCACAAGCGGGAAAAGCACCATGTTGGAGCATCCCCCATCTTGGTGGGCAAAGCGAGCATCCCCCCCACGGGGCGCTTTGCCGAGGCCCCAGTGCAGATCCTGCTCTGCTCAAAGGGCTTTACTCCGGGATGAACTTTACCGAGCCCGCAGCCGCTGCCTCGGCGCTGTACGGTCGGGGCTGACATTTAACGGCGCGGCACATCCTGCTCCGTGTCCCATGCAGGATGTCAAATATTGTAGGCTGAGAGATGGGGGGAAGAGGAGAAATAATTACACAGTAAATTATACAAAGGCGACCCCCTCCCGCTCGTTAGGACTTCAGAAGTTGCTGCCTCTGGCTGGGGCTCGCTCGCGTACGTACAAAGGGTAACGCTAAAAATAGGTGC
>JANHGB010025421.1:6764-37204 GCA_026283785.1 Coracopsis vasa | reverse complement strand
CCCCCCCCAGATAAACTTGCCGACACACAAGCCCTTCTTCGAGGTTTAAATATGTTTGCTCGAAGCCAAAATCCGTTGCTCTTTACTCTGGGAAATAAAACAAACCCTACAAGCGGGAGGTTAATAGCTTAAATGAGAGACTCGGGCAAGGAATGCAGGATCGGCTCCCTCCCCCCATTAATAGCCTTAAACGACTTTACATTTTTATACCCGGAGTTGAGTACTCAAGGACTCAGAGCGTGTTTGTAAGACTAGAAAGATCTATTGAGAGACCTTCTTTTTTAATAGCGCATTAATGTTTCCCAAGACTTCGTATTAACTCAAGAATCACTGAAGGTCGATTTGTAAGTGTCTGGACACTATAAAAGTGTTTGTAAAGCAAAGTCAGTTGCGTGCATTAAAATAAGGAGGTTCCTTTGTGAGATTTCATGCCAGGCCAGGAGCCCTTTTAAATGCTATTCAACTGCCTCATTAGAAGGAGCTAACAGGAGTCAGGCCTCCTCTCTGCACCCCCCTCTCCCCGTGTCCTCCCCCCAGATCAGCCCTTTAATACCGAGACTGGCAGATTAGGGGCTTTTAAAAGCTGGCTGTGTCCCGGATAGCCGGTTTCCTATCCTGCTATTGTGACAGCTCTTCCCTGCTATCAATTACATCCCACCCTAAGCTAACCACCCCTCCCGCCCTCCGCCGAGCGCCTCCACCGGTCCCGGGGAGCGAGATGGATCATGGAATCATAGAACATCCCTGCTTTTTCCCCCCTGGCAGCCAAAGAAAAATTAAAAGGGGAAAAAATAGGATGCCTGGACCCGAAAATCCGTTTCTGAATAGATTAACAACCCCTCCTGTGTTAACACCAGCTCTGTTCTTTTTCTTATTAGGTCGAGGAGATGAATGGGGCAGTGGGGGGAGAAGGAGCGAAGCGGCAGGGGAAGGTTGGTCACCATTATCTGCGCTCCACATGTTCTCTGTGGGTATATATAAAATATAGGAACGGAGTCCCCTTTAAGTAGTTCTTTTATGACTTGTTTTAACAGAAAACACAGAATAAGCCAATGTTTGATATTACAATATAAAACACATTTGTGGTATGCTAGGGGCTGGCTTGTTCCTCCCTCCTTCTCCCAATTCTGTTCTTCACCCAAAGCTGGCCCAGACCCCACCACCATTTATCAAATGGGCACAAGCCTTCCACCTCCTGAAGTAAAGTATCCTCCTGGTCTGCAGCCATACACAGGATTGAGAAGAGAATTTGGGCTTCCCCTTGAAAGAGAATTTGGGCTTGCAGCTCATATGAATATGAACCTCCAGTTCTTTATTATTATTGCTACTAGGCATAATGTTAGAATCATAATTCTCCATTTATATAGGGGCCTGGATTCCAAAAGCCTATTGAAGCCTGATAGAACAGAACAACATATAAATCTGAAATCAAAGCCAAACATGTCCTCATAAAAAACAACCCAATGCAAAAACCTGGTGGGGAAACAGCAAATCCATTCTCACCGCCATACCCCAAGCCCATAACTACGTATTAATTAAAAAGAACCCCAAGCTGGCCACAAATACAGTCCCTAATGCCATGTGCAATCTTAAAAGTGTGGACAGAAGTGCCAAGTGCCAAGACAAAAGGTACAGTTGGGAACTTGCTTGGGGTAGTTGTTATTGCAAATGGTAACAGGGTTGTTACCCAAGAGCTGAAGCAGCCATTTCACCTACAGTGAGGTCTGGTCTTTGCTCTAAACCTAAACTCACTCTCCCTCGAAAGCCTGCATTTTAAAGTCTAATTTTAATCAGAATGGCAAGGTCTCCTCTTATACTGGGAGAAGTCCCCTTGTGTAATTAGAGCCAATTGCAAGCCATCACCATTGAGATGAAGTAGGTTTGGTTGACATGGTTCTCCAGGGCTAGAGCAAGGTCCTTCTTCAACCAAAGGAGGAGGATTGCTGCAGATCAGTCCCATGAGGAAGCACAGGGAGGCTCAAACACCACAGAGGTATGACAAAGGACATCAGGACAAAACAAAGCAGCATTTGCCCTGGCTCAACCTTAAATCTGGGTTATTAGTGCAGCAGAAAGGGATCCTAATGAAGGTGGAGCATTACAGGGCATGACAAGCCACAGCCAACCATCACTTGGAGTTTCTGCCTGCCCTCAAGAAAGAGGGCAGCTCTTCCTTACAATTCCCTGCCCTCATAGGGAATGGATACAATCCCCAATTTTCAGGGCCAAATAGTCCTTTCTATTCATGGGAGCCCAGCCACCAAGCCCTGATGACAGTTGTGTCTTAGCCTGGAAGGCCCCAATTCAGCCATGTACCCCATCAACAAACCACTTCAGCACCTGCTTAACTTTGGGGCTGGATTAAATCGGCCTCCAGAACACGCTTTCAATTTATTAATAGTTTAAAGCAGCAGGGACAAATTGCAGGGGGTGGAATTTAAACCCCACCCTGCACTGGGATCTCTATGGGGGAAAGCAACCCCAAAATCAAAAAGAAAGGGGATTTAGGTGAAAAAAAACCACAGTTTAAAAAAGGGTGGAAAAGTGAAAAGGATGAAAGTCTCCTCAAATAGATCTATTTTAAAAGAAAAGCCCCTGCCCACCCCCTCCCCCTGCCAGCATATTTCAAGCACTTTGGATGTTTGTGTCTGTCTTCCTTTCAAGGAACCCTGAGCACATGAATGGGCAGAGCAGCAGAATGAATGGGACACTTCAAAGAAAATGAAAACCATTACTGGGAAATCTGTTTATAGAGAGGATGAATGATTATGAGAGAAGATGCCAGCAGAGAGAGAACACAAGCGAGGGTGCTCTCTGCACAGTGCACAACATAACTCAGAGGGGTTCAGAGCTCTCCTTAGCACTACACCCTTGTATAAACTGGGGGTGAAAAGCTCTCCCTCTACACTCACCCCAAGTCTTTCCAGCAAGCCCACAGCTCCCCCTCTGATGCCATGGGAATAGCAACATTCCTGAGCCCCCCCATGCACCTGCTCCTGAGCCCCCAGTGGGGTGACTCCCCTCTCCCTCCCCATGTCAACATGGGATATTAGAAGAAGTTATTTCCATTGCCTGGTGTAGATGAGAAATGGATAAACATCGTGTCACTCACGTTCCAAGTGGGTAAACTCCATTTACCCTCGACACCACCACACAGAGACCCTGCCCTGAGAACTGCAGATTTTATCTGAACCTTACAACATTCTCACACAGTCTCATCCATCTCCACTATTGCCTTGTGCTAAGTTGGCCAAGAGCTCTGTGTTGCATGTGCACAGCCCTGGGATCAGAAAACCTGTACTGGTTCCTCTGGATCCTGTTGTAACCTTTCCCGAATCCATCCAACTCAATTGCTGCAAGCCAAAGCAGCAGCTGGGTTTCTGTCTATTGAGAAAGAGATGGGGAAGAAAGGGGCTGACATGTATCCCCTCTTGGCACTGATCATACAACCACTGCAATCTTCCACACAGGGAGCCTAAGAGATTTCCATGCCCCCATTCAGCATCTGAAGCATCCAGGCAGATCTACCAAGGCAGAACAAATGGTCCCTTGTCATCCCTTCCTTCATCAGCCTTGCTCAGCAGAGAACACATGCCCAGACACATGACAGATGGACAAATGCATTGGTTACCCCCAAAAATCAGTGCTGTGGTTGAGTTTTGCTTGCTGGCAGATAGAGAATAGAGAAAGGCAAGCGATATAGGCCACAGTAATGGTACAGTAAGGCCCTATTTAGGAACCACAGCTTTATGCTAGAGCAAGGAGGCGGCAGAAGAAAAGAGCCCTCAACCACCCTTGTTGGTTTTGGCATAAAGATGCAGAAAATGTTTGTGCTTCTTCAAATACTAAGAATATTTCCACCATGAGCATTGTGGTTTTCACAGAGCTCTCAGGAGATGCAGGGAGAGCATGTGATACTCCAGCATCAGTCCTTCAAGAGCTCAAGCAGTGATGCTAACACAGCATCACTCAGGGCACTAGCTGATGGAGCCACCAGTTTTTCCCATGCCACTGACTTCTTCAGGAGGAAACAAATTCTTCCTAGACATGTCCAGGATAACCCCAAGAAGACCCCAAGGAAACTTGATGCCTTCACACTAGAATGGCCCACATTCTCCAGGGTTTATTTAACAAAGCAAAGGTAGAGCCGAGACCGTGCTATTGCCTGGGTTGTGTTCCAAGACCTCCAAACAGCATCATGCTCAAAGAAAAGCAACAACTGGTGGGTCACTGGCAAATGTAGCTGGGAAGCTGCCTAAAGTCCTTCCTCAGAGCCTCTACTGACTTAGCATCTGCCCATTCCTTCCCTTTCCATAGGAAATCACTGCTTATCACACTGGGAGTGAATCAGATCCACAGCCCACCCAGCTTTTGTAGAGGATCCCTATGCTGCCTTGCATGTAGGTGGGCACCATCAGCTATCTGCCACTCAAATCATCTCCCATTACAATTTGGGCTTCAATAATCAGAAGTGAAACATGAAAGTAGGAAGTAGGCTGAGCTCCAGCCAAGCATGAAGGCAGCAGCTGTGCCAACTTGCTTTCAGTGGCTCATTTCATCTCCTGCTCTCAAGAGAGGGACAGGGAGCACAAGCGAGTGATGGATCAGCTCAGTGTCAGCCACCCAGCATGGATCCCAACTTGTGGTGCTTTTACCTCCCATATAATTCCCCCACCATCTCAAAGTGATAACTTGGCTTTTGTCTATAAAGAGGTTTTCACCTATTTTTACCCATTTAAGAAGCTGACTTTATCTGTGAGATGGACAACTGAAGTGTCCTTTGTCTTTGAGCCTGGACTCACATAGCACTAGAAAAGTCCCAAAGCAGCACAATTGCCCACCTGCCTCTTCTGAGTTTGGGTGCACAGTGCTCCAAAGCAGGCTGGTGCTGTGTGCCGACTTCCATAATCCTTGATTCTCCAAGGAAACCTACTGCTTCTTACAAAGAGATCCTTCACATGAACCAACTACCAGCTGGTACCACAACTATAGGTGCCAACAGAAAGAGGGAAACACAAGCACTTGCCATTCCTTGTTCTAGAGCAACCTCCCACCAGCATCAGTCAACATGGGTGACCACACGAGCAAGGGAAAGCTGCCAGGCTCCAGCTCAGCAGCACAATCAGAAAGCACTCAGGCTTCACTCCCATGGTTTACCATGATGTCACCAAAGCCCCTGGTCCCTGTATTTATCTATCAGGAACAAATGATTGGGAACCACAAATTGCAAACTTATAAATATGTCTGGAGAGGTGACATCGTAACAAATGAGATGAGAACAGAGCTCCGATGACTTACGATGTCATCACAAGCCCTGGATGGATGCACCCCCCTTGGATACAATTCCACAGCTTTATTTTGTTGGGGGTGGCTTTTAAATCTTAAATAAAGAATAAAAGACTTTAATCTTATTTCTCTCCTTGCACTTCTACCTGAGGCCAGCTCCCATATTTACTGCCTTCTCTGTTTCAGAGCTATCAAGTCTCACCCCAATAGAGACTACACCCTCCAAAGAAAGGAGTAGTGATTTAAACTAGGTAAATAAAGTTGGCTGAAAACTAAAGGATAGATGAGGACATGACAAAGTCTTTGGGTTTGTTCCTCAGCAGCTTTTGAAGAAGGTTGAAGTGTGAGAAAGGAAAGAAATCAGATTTTATGTTAACCCAGTATTATATTTGAACCTATTTGAGATGGATGCTGAGCATCTCCAGGTTCCATTTGTTTTCTAGAAACATTTACAAGGCCACCCTTAAAAAAATCAAGGATTGAAGGAAAAGTTTCCAAAAAGCTCAAATCTGTGACTTAGATGCTGAAGCACTACTGAAGGAAAAAGAAATCAGTGGGATTCAGGCTTTGAAATCACTTTGATTCCTGCAAACTTAACATTTGCATCCAAACACGCTGAGATACGTGGTTAATGCTAATGTATTACATGCTACTGTCAGAAGGTCTCAGAACAGCACAAACACCCACATTGCAGGAAAGTTCAGCAGGATTTGGGATGCCAAGACTTATTCAGTTTTTGGAAATCCCAGTCCCAAGCTGGATAACTAAACTGGAACCAGCACTGGAAGGGAGCCCACTCTGGTGAGGAAGGAGGTCTGCAAAACCAATGCAGCAAACCATCTGAAGTCAGTGTGTTCTAGCATCACGTGAGCCAAGCGTGATGCCTGTGGTCCAAGGATGGATCTGAACAGCCTCCCAAGGTCACCCCCAGCCCTGTTAGCAGCTTCTCCCCATCACAACACTGAAGGTTCAAGTTTATTACCCACAGCTAAGGTGCAAGAGGGACAATTCCTGAGCAACCAGCTGTGTAATTGTCCCAGGGAAGATCTGTGCCCAATGTCTAGAGCCTTTCCTCTTGCTTGACTCCCAGCTGGTGTTTCCACAAGGACACCATGCCAAGTTGGCATAGCAGCTCTGGGGTTTCTGCGCTGTGCTCCATGTGCAGACTTCTCCTGCCATAAACAGCAGCAACATCCGCAAGTAGAAACTGAAACCTAAACCCTCTCTCTCCTGTAAAGCTGAAGAGAGACTGGTGTGGGAGGCAGGAATTGGCCCACTGGGTAAAGTGTAGAATGAAAGCCTTTGCCCCAAGCTTTGCAGAGCTCCGAGTCAAAAGAATACAGCTGGGTCCACATCAATGGAGGAAAAGTGAATTTACTGACAACAGCTTTGCTTTTCTTGGGAGGGTTTTTTTCAGCCCACAGAGCCAGCTCTGCAGGCCACATGCTGCAGTGAGGTTTGAGAGGCCAAAGCAGTATTTCCTTCCCCCCTGCACAGACTTCCTATACGAGACGGGCATGTCCTTTAGCACCTCTGACCAGGTAGGGAGCTGTGGCACGAGGTAAACATACTGCAGGGATTAGCACAACACAGTTTAGGGACCAAGCAGTCAGCATGCACGAAAACATGGGGATCTCTACCTGAAGTTTTGCAGGGGGTTCCTATTCCTATAGCCAAACAACACCAAACTACATCTCAAACCCTGGGCTTTTAGACACCCAAACCCATCATAGCTGCTGCTACAAGCCAAAGGTTCAAACCCCTCCAAACTTCATCAGCAAAGCTTTGCTCCAAGATCCAAGCTCTAGGTTTTTAATGGTGTATTTACTGATGAGGTGAAATATGAATCTGGTTTTGACTTTAAAAAGCCAATTGTATTTTGGGGGTGGAGGGAGGGGGGAAGGGGTGCTCTGACCTGACCCGCTAATCTCTTTTTCTTCCTTTAAAGTTGTCTTCTAAATCTGCACATTAAAGGTGATTAGATACCTAAGGGACTTCCCATGTCATTAGTTAATACTTTAGAGCTTGTTTTGGTTCCAGCTAGCAGTAATGCAGAGCCCTTTTGATAATACATCACCCTGCTCAAATATGCCTGCACAGTCTCCAGATGATATAACCCCACCAGTGTCTGCCTCTGTACAGCTCACAGATTGGAAGGGTCGGAGACGAGTTTAATTTAAAGATGAGCCGCCCTTGGGCTGCCAAAGGAAATGGTGTGTCAGCTACGTCAAAAATAGATACTGTTGTGCAGATATATGGAGGGAGAGATGGACGCTGCCAGTGCTATCAATTACCTGGATTGCCTTTAAATGTCAAAGCAAATCCTTACCCATTCCTTCTCTAAAACCTAAATCACTGAGAGAGACAAGGTCAACCCAAGCAGGCTGGAATGCTGGGAGAGGGAAACATGGACATAACGTTGCGTGTGTGAGGGGGTAATTTGGGCGCACACGTATTGAAGGAGCATTAAAAGCATATTGAGTCGTGGATTCGAGTTCTGAAATAGCATTGCTGGGTTTTCAGGTGTCATCAGAAAATATCAGTCCCCAAAAGGAAGATCCTTTCCAAGCCAATAAAAGTGGTCTTCTGGACTAAATACATTCAAAATTCTCATGTCACTCCTATTTTGCATTGTTTCAGGTTTGCGGGGCTTTAGGGGTTGGTTTCCCCCTCTTATTTTCCTCCTGTGGGGATATAGGTGCCTTTGACAGATTCAAAAGAAACCACACAAATCTAAGCTGCCTTTGGGAAAAACCAAAGCAGACTATCTCTGTATATACTTTTCCCCTCTCGCTGCTGAGCAAATAATACAAGCAGAACACATGTGCACCTACATATCAGCATCCTTCAAGGCAGACCTCCTGGGAAACAGCATGAAATGATCCCTCGGGAAGGGCCCCAGCTCTTTCGGGAACAGGATATGGGGAAATTGAGGAGTGGGGGGAAAAGGGGAAATCATCAAATCCTACAGGTGGGTAAATAAAAGGAGACAAAGTTTATTACAATAGAGAGGCAAACATAAGGTTTAAGCTCAGTCTCTTAAGAAATGAGGTTTCTGCAATCAGCCTGCACATGGGATACATATATAAAGTATAAATAAAATAAACATACTCATCTCCCCTGTCTCCAATAACTTCCAAATTTGTTGGACCATTCCAACCCAGCTTGGTGGAGGGGGCAGAGGTCTTATAGTTCCTCTAAGCTTTATGAAAATAGGGCCCTCTCCTGTATCCTGAGACCTATTAATGCCCACACTGAAAGAAATTGTTGAGCTCACATTGCAGCTTATTAGTAATATTATTAGACACTGGAGAATCCACAGGGGAGAGGGAAATATTAAGAACGCCCCAACTGCAGGAAAAGCTTCAGTTGGAGTTTGCACCTTCTTAGACACTAGAGGATCCAACCACAAGACACCAACTGGTTGAACCCCCCCTTTCATTGCATCTCCTGCTAATAACTACTTCTTTTACATAAAGATACGTTGTGTATTCCCAGCCTGGCCTCACAGCACAGTCACACCAGCCAATTAAACTGAGCTGTAATTTACAGTTCCCTGCTTCCTTCACCTTCTTTCTAGGAGGGATTAGTTGGCGACGCTGAGACACAGAGAAGAATGTAATCACAGGGGTATATTTATCACCTGCATTTTCACTGGGGGCACTGGCTTGATTTCTGTACCCTTCTTCCTTTAACAGGATCATCTCCTTTAGATAACTCCGCACCAGGCCAGCAACCAGATGTACATGAAGCACTGATTTCAGCGCAGTGCATCCGAGATCCCAGCCACTTCCCATGCACAGGGACAGAGGGTAAAAATGTAAAGAATTTCAGATAAACACATTTGGAAAGGCAGTTAGGGCTACTGGATGGATGAAGGCAGCGGGGTATTTCTGCACTGAACAGGCAAAGAGGGACACTACTCATCTCTTGAGGCATGCTAGTGAACTGCTCTCTAGTTCTAGACACTTGGAGCTTTGGCTGCTCAGAGATCCTCAAGTATTGAAGGCTTTGAAAAGGAGCCCTGTAAGAGCAGGGAGGCCATAGAGGAGATGGAGGAGATGGAGCTGATCTATGTTAAATCCTACCTGACAGCTGTCCCTGGTTGAGTTCCAATGGCTTGCCAAACTGGGGCAATACTCAACACGAGTGGGCACAAAAACTCCCTTAGAGCAGTGCCACATGGGTACCGCTCAGAGGAACATCTGCTTTTGCTACCATCATATACACAGGACCAAGAGTGTCTGAAGACAAAGACAATCCACCTCTAAGGTTTCCCTTTGTTCCTAAAGAAAAACACTGTGATAAAATAGCTGTGGAGCTTTAGATGACAACCATATGGTACCACAACAGGGTACAGCCCCGACTTGCTCCCAACCCTACAAGTCAATCTTCAGCATCACCGGGCATCTGCTCAGGATACATCATCCTAATTGTTCCCTTTGCTATCCATTCCCACAGCACAATGAAACAGCTCCCTTCCTTCAGGGGCTGTTTGTCCAGTTGCATCTGCATATGACAAGCTGGGGTTGTTTTAGGTGGTTTCAGTGTAAAATAAGAGAATATTTTAAGTTTCATGTACTTCTGCCAGCTGAGAGTCAGGATGATGCAGGTGGCTGTGGGAATAAGTCAAAGAGTCAGCAATGGCCTGAAGCAGAGCAAGCAAAAGACTGCCCAATACTGCTTTTACAAACACCCTTCCCTTCCCACAAAGTGGAAGATCAAAAGGTTATTATGGGAAGGAGAAGCCTGCTACTACACCAAAGCATTAGTTGATCCCATGGGAGCCAGAGTGCCACTAACTTCAGCAAGGCTGGGAGCTGGTTCTTCCTTCTCTCCCCAAATGCCTCTGAAAAGCCTGGAAGCAACCACAGCCCACCAGGTCTGCAGAGCAAGTGCAGCACAGGCTGGTCAGAGCCACCTGCCCTAAGCACCCTGGGCTCCGTTCCAGCCTCCAGAAACCAGTTTTGGGGTCAATGGGAAGTTCATCTTGGCCCTCAGGAGAAGGGAACTTACCCATCCAATTAACAGCTAGAACACTGCTGCTTCTTATATGTGCAGACTCCCAGTGGTGTTGGGGTCTATATGAATAATTGATGGCCAGATGGAGCTGTGGTTATCAGTATGACTGCAATGTTGTGCTGGGAAGAAATTCCCAGTCCATAAGGAACAGAAAATGCCTCTTTCCCTCCTCACACAGGAATACTACGACCCACTATCATGCTCTTGTTGCTCATTCAAGCCTGCTTTCATGCACCGGACACAGCCTCCCATGATGGTCTCCAAGCTTTTTACCCAGTATGGGCTCGATTCTGCAGTCTCAAAGTTGCAATTTCCCCAAGAATGCCTGGAATTTCCCCCTTTATGCAACACACGTTCGGCAGGTTCCTGCTTTGATGAGTGAATATCTTCATTTACCAGGGGAAGTATTCCCACACACATGCTATCTCTTTGAACAACCCAAGCCACCAGCTTAAACCCAAGGCAGATGAATTGCCCTTCCTCCTTCTCAGGGCCTCTAAACCCCCTGAGATCTACTTTTAAAGGGTGCATGCTTTGATTTAAACCTCACAGCTCAAAGCTGGCTGTCTTCTCTTCCATTGCTCGTTTGCCATTTTGCAGAGTACGGGATTTTGCCAACTGGAATAAAATCCTTTTTTAGTGTTATTAAATTATCCAGGCTTCAGAGATCCTTATTTTGCAAGTGGGATTCCCATTTCTTGGTTTATTAGTTGAGGAAAGCATTGCTTTTATGTTACACTATTTGATAAAAGACAATATCAGAGAGAGAGAGAAATTGCATGGTGGTAACTCAAGATTGATACTTTGGAATAAGAGCTTTCTTCAGAGCATACCTGTCCTTTGAGTTTAACATTTCTTATTGAAGAAAGAAGTTGAAGAAACTTCTCCAACCTGAGTGCCATATTATTACCAGAATAAACTAATCTTATTTAAAGATGAATAATGGGACAGCCAACAAAATCAAGTCATTTCGCTCCCAGGGCACCTTTTCCTTCTCAGGTCCTGTTAGGAAGATGGGAGAGCACATACTGCATGGGCTCCCTTCCCTGCAGGACCCAGTGCTCTCCTGTGGTTTGCTGATTTGGGGGAGTTTTGATCTGGAAGAGCTGAGGATCAAGCTGATCAACAAGGGAAATCTCTGGGCTGGATGCTGGATTCATATCAGCCAGCATCCCGCAATGAAGCCCTCAGCTGCGGGTAAAGAAGCAAGGAAGAGAAGAGCTTGCCCAAGGCTACAAACAGCAGTTCTGACCCCACAAAAGCTCCATCTGCCAGCACACCACCTCTCAGCTTCAAACTCTTATGGAAAACCCTTACTTTTAACACAAAGCATCCTGGTTTATCCTGGACCATACCTGAATCCTCAAGCTGTGCTAGTCACTCCTCTACTGGGCTGCAGCCAGGGTCCCCCTGCGCAGGGGGGTCGGAGCAGCGCACTGCCATCAGCAGGGGAAGGAGGAGAACTGCTGGGGACCGAGCAGGGACTCTGCATGCACCACCACGAGTCTGGTTTTTGCTTCTGAGCAATTCCTAAGCTGCTATTTTGTCCGAAGGATTCCCCATTTTGAGGCAGCTCACAATAAACTTTGTACCTACAGGGGTCAAAATGATTCCTGTTCTATACTTGTAAATTCCCAGCAGCATCCCTGCTCCATCCCCAGCGCATGGGTTCTTTCTGTAAGAAAGGAAAAAGCCAGATATAGCATTGTTTCCAGAGAGACTTCCCATCTGCAGAGCTCAGTGAGGATCAGTGTTCAGTGTGGATTCAAACCTGCATCCAGGTTTACCTTGGCCTGAGCACTAAATGCCAGGCAGAGGATGAAGTGAGACGCTACTTGTGAGTTCCAGCATAGCAGAGCCATCAGCCCAGCTCAACACCCCAGCGAAAACAAAGTCCAGAAGAGATCAGAAACCAGGATTCTTGTCTCAAAAAGAGATGCCATTTAATCCTGATTTCAGGTTGAAAGCAAAAATCAAAGTCAAGAACCTAAAATATTTTCCAGAATGGAAACTCTGAAATATTCCAAGATGGATTTTTCTTTTTGCTTTAATGTGTGGTCCAAAAATCAGAACCAAAATTGAGTCAGAAGAAAACCAAGGGGAAAATAAATATTTCAATTTCAAAGTGTTTCTGAATTTCCTCTGGAATTTCTGAACTTCCTCAGTTGAAGTAGGACTTGTTCCCACAGCACCTTCCTCCTCAAGACAGCTGCTTCTTAGGGAATATTCTCCCTCTCTCCATTTTGGAACAAGAAACCAAGTATCTCCTGCTCAAAATAGATTCAGAGGAATCAGAGTTGCAGTCTCACAACCAGGACTAAAATACACCTAAATCCTGTAGCTGGAGAAGATAAAGCCATCCTTTGGAATTTGTCTCCTCTGTATCCCCTTTGTCTTAGTTAAGGGTCCCATCTCCAGCATTCAGGATGCTCCCTTAAAGACCTGCTGCTACAGATTAATAGGACTCCCTGATGCACTGGAAGAAGATGAGCAAAACCCAACAGGCCTGTGAAAGCCATTGGAATAAGTAATACCTGTACCAAACTAAAATCAGGACTAGGCAGTGGCACAGCGGGTTCCATTCTGACCTTATTTTAAGCTCCGGTGTGTTGATTTCTGATTAAAAGGGAAGGGAAAGAGAGGGGAATCTTTTTCCTGGTGAACAGAGCAGTTGGATGGCTTGGGACAGCGGCAGCATCGCCCCCAAATCCGCATCATTTCAGTGCCCTCTCGTGGCCACCGCTCCCCGCTGCAGCCGGCCCGGCCCCGGCTGGTGGCCCCAGGGCAGGAGCATCACCGAAGAGGGATAAGGGGAATGATTTTCCCAGGGATGCTGGCAGGACCTGCGAGTGTTGCTTAGGGACAGCAAGATGCGGGGCTGTATCCAGGTCATTAGGACAGTTTCTCCTCTCTAAGAAGGTATAATCTCTTTTCAAGACTATCTTAGGTCTTTGCCTCCTGCAGCAGTGACTTTCACCACCTCATTAAATCACACATTAAAAAGCCTCTTTTCCACCTGTTTTCTCAACAGAGCCACCAAGGAGCTGAACCTCTTAGTATTAATCCCTTCCTGAATAGCTTCTTCCATCTCACACTGCACACCACCAGGCAAATAACAGGACCCTGCACTGGGCCACTGCAGGTAAAACAAGCCATCCTCTTCCAGGACATCACCCCTGGGCTGTGTCCTTTCAGGCTTGTCACTTAGTGCCACAACAGGGACCACATATGGAGGAGCATCAGAGCAGCGGGATGGAGTGATGCTGAAGAATGGGAATGTGCCTTCGTATGCATAGAGCAAGGATTCCTGTCTCTTCCCTTAGCATGTTGTGGCCTCTCCAGGGCAGTCAGTGGAGGAGGACCACAGCCAGGTGCTGCCTTGGCTGAAGGGAGAGGCTTGGGATGGGAGCTGGTGGTGAAAGTCTCCCTGGAGGCCTGCCAGGTCTGATGGCTTGGTAAGAAGCACAGCTTGTACATGCAATGAGATGAAGTCATGAGCAACGAGAAACATGTTTGTCCTGGGCAGAAAGATGGCAGGAAGGACCCTGAGGACCTGCTTCCTCTACAGCAGAGCATCCTGTAAGACCTGAAGACTGTTTCACCATTATACCATGTTCAAACAGTGATGTGGGTACAGGTTGCTCAGTTTTCAACACCTTGGCTGCCAACCTACTAGTATGACCCAGTCCTTTCCCAAGTGACAATAGCAGCATTCAAAGCCTTTCTGGTGCTGTGCATGGCTTGGCCTATTCTTCCAGCCTATTTTGATGACATGCTCTATTTCCACAGCAGACAGGCCTGAAAAGGTACCCTGCCTTTGAATTTCTATCTAGTTCTAATAGCATCAGCATTGTGTGGTCCCTAGAGAACTCTAAATGATTCCTTTTGTCCAAAGAGCTTTGGAACTCAGAGGGATCATTTGGAGTTCCTTTGCTGTGAATCTGAATTCCTCCAGATTCACAGCAAAGGAACTCCAGACTAATGTCAAGAGAGCAGACTAAATCCAAACCTAATCCCATTCTGTTTGTGGTGCAAGACTTGAGATTTACCCCCAGGAAGAACAACCCCATGTCCTAACCTAGCAGGACAAAATCCATCCCATACAATCTGCTCTGGACATGACTCTTTCATGCATTTACAAATCAATTTCTCTCTGCAGTTCAAGTGTTCTATTCTCAGATATTCTTTGCATTCATGACAACTGCAAATTACTCTTCAAAATCAGCTGTAATACAGCTACAAATAGTACAGGAATTTATAAGAGAGGGATGCTCCCTGGTACAAGTTCGACTGCCCATTTGCGCACCTGAGAGTTTCATCTTAACCAGCACATTAACACTTCCCCTCCCAACACTGTTAAAGGGTCGGTCACTTCATTAAGCTTCCCATGAAAAGCATAGTACAAATAGCTCTGCAAAAAGAATCTTACAACGTCCTCTATTTAGAGGATACAACAAAATTCCAGGTAGTCTTGGGATCTCTATAGGGAAGCAGGACCCCATCTTGAGTGCTTTCAGTCTGGATGTGTTTCTGGTTTTAAGAAGTGTTTTCTGTGATACCGTTCACCTCTCCCTGCCACACACATTTTAAGGGGAAAAATACTCCTTTTATTTAAAACTACTATTCACTTGGAGAGGGAAAAGAAGATTCCTGTTACACATTGTCAGCCAAGGAGGTGGTATTGCCATTGTACAGCTGATTTACCAGGACAAGAGGAAAACAAAGAGGTTTGGTGTCATGTGTTCCCCTCTTCCACGTTAATGCCAATGGACTAGGAATGGCAGGAAGAGCAGGTGAGTCCCCCAGGCAAAGCTGTTTCGCTCTACAGCTCTCCAGAAACATAAGGACACACTGAGGAGGGTCAAAAATCTCCTCTTGGTCATCCCCATTATTGGCTCCTTTAGCAAGGGTCAGGGTGAATTCAGTTCTATTGCACCTTCCTCCCATCCTCCCCTGCACACACAAGTATTTGACAGCATGGTGAAAGTCAGCTTTGCATTGGGTCCTACTGAATAGGAAAGATTACTACTGCACAAGGGAAAACAGGGACAAAGGACTGGGGTTTGGGTTTGTGCTGCCATCTCATGCTCTGATCCAGTAAGGCTGGGGGAAGGAGTGAATCTCTGGGGTTTTGCTATTTTAAGGACTGTTTTTAGCTTCTTTCTCCTTTAACCCTGTCTCAAAGCAAGGAAGAGGGGAAAGGGTCACACCTTTTTCCTTAAGCTCAGCACCCCAAACCCCTCCACATCTAGCCTGAAACAGGTTATTCCTAATTGCTGGTAGATACAGTTGGATCATGACCTTGTTCCATCTGACCCGAGTACCAGACAGGACAGAACAGCACTCAGGACCAAAGTGTGGGGAAAATCCAGGCTCTCCACCCTCATCCAGGTCTGGAGATCCATGGAAGCCCAAGACCCAAGTCCAGGTTTGCTTGTGAATGATGTGGGTGGGAGGAAAACACTCTCTGACACGAGCCTGTTCGCAGCCAGCAGTAAATCCACCTGGGAGGAGCAAGAAGTGAGAGCAAGCGCTGTGCAAGACAGACCTGTAATGCCAGTTATACAGCACCTATGCACAGAGCTGAGCCTAAGGCTACACTCTCACTGCTCTCCAAACATCCCAGTTTTATGCATTTCTTCCAAACTTTGATGAAGGAACTACTCAGACCCAAATCCCTGCCTGAGGCATCACAGGATGGAGTGAAAGTTTCTTTCTGAGGTTGGATTTCTCTGTCTCCAGCCTGTTTGTGCTGTCCCACCCATTTCTCAGCCCTTGCCAGGAGCATGGGTTCCTGCAAGCTTATTCTTGTGTAAGGCAGAGCCTTGGATATGGCAGAAAACAGGCTTTGTTCCCAAGTTCCGCCTTGGTGAAGGCTGGAGGTGGAATAAGAGGACATGCCCAGGGAAACCCAGCTCCAAACAACCCTGCTTGTCACCAAACTGACACGTTCTCTGGGCCTCTTCCAGTCACGCAAAACAAAGAGGGAGGAGACAAAGTGCTCCTGGGCACTGCTTTAAGTCATTGCCCTGCCAGTGCAATGCTGCGGGCAGGAGGAATAAAGATGCTTTATTCACAGCCCTGCCTCCCAGCTCCTGGCAGAGCTGTTGGCCCCACACACAGGTTCACCCTCCTCTGCCACAAAGCCAGCTACGTGACCTCAGACAGGTCCCTGCTGTGTCACCAAGCACACAAGAAGCAGAGGGTGAAAACAGACTAAACCCTTCAGGACAGAGATCGGGCATGCCAGTGCCCAGCACAACCGACTTGGTACCACTTCTTAGGTATAACCATGCTGTTTGCAAAGCCCTGATGCTACCAACTGCATGAAGAGCATTTGTAGGAGGAGAGGCATCCCTTTAGCTGCCTGGTGAGCCCAGAGTGGAGTGTGATGTGGGGCAGATGAGCTGTGTGGTACCGCATGTAGAGCACAGCCCTGATGGCTCTCAGCCTGCCAGACTCGCTGCTGGCACTAAGAGGCCAAGGTGTTTTCCTCTTACTCCACCCACAGCTGGAAGAGACCAGACACTTCCTTGCAGGCAGCACGGAGCCCCGGGCAGGCATGCAGAGCTCACCCACAGCCCTTCCATCTCCCCTGCCAGCAGAGACTTCCCAGGTGAGAGATGAAAAGCAGATGCCATAAACCAGCTTGGAATTCAAGTCCTGTGAAAACAGCTCCCAGAAAGGACTTCGTGTTGAAATAGAGGGGTCTTAGCAACAGCCTTGAGAGCAGACATGCCACCATCCTCTCCTCTGCCCTTGCCTCCAGGACATCACTGCTCACATGGCTTCTCTCCAATACAACTGTCCTGATTGCAATCTACACTACAAACACTGGTTGCTTTCTGGTAGAGGTAATTTGCTGCTGTGGCTATTGCACTCCCTGCAAACTGAATACATGATGGTGACAAAGGGATAGTCTCAGCAATAAGCTGCATCCATGGAAGAGGAAGTTAGTCATGGATATAACACAAGGAGTTCAGCTGTCAAGACATTGCAGTTGGGCTCCCATACCCAGCTGTTTGAGGCTTCTTTGAACATCCCTGGCTTTTAATTACAGGTTTTTCCTTATTCCATTCTCCCCACACCATGTTGTGACTCATGGCTTCAACTACTAAGCAGAACAGGGATCTCCATGATTGCTGGAGCTGGAGGTAACAACCCCTGTATCAGACCTCCAGGTATACACCACAGGGGAAGCACAGATCACCCGGCTGCATGGCAAAGATGCAAACATAGGGAGATGTCTCCTTTAAAGGGGTGGTTTTGGTGCAACTGGTGTTAAATTCATTTGAGGCTGTGCTGGTGACTCAAGTCACATGAGCAAATTCAGCTAATCAAGGGTCCAAAAGTTTCTTGTTGGTGTCTCCAACATGATGCTTTATCAGAGGATACCCAAGAAGAACATCCACCCATCCCTTCACCCATGGCACGTTCCCATGTCCTGCAGCTTCCCAGATAGAGATGATGTCTGGCTCATTGATTGCAACCTTGGGCATTTTCCCCTAACCACACTGCTTCAAACTGAGCTAAGAGGCAGAAAATCAAAGATATTTTCATTTCAAGCTTCAAAGAGGATACTCTGAACAAAAAGGAGCACTTCAGTAAAGCATGTACAGACAGGGAGCATCTGGTCTTTCCCCTGGCAGCCTTGGGAGATGCAAGAAAAGAATTACAGTCAGGTAACAAAAAGGATGCCTTGGTGTGGGTACAGATCTTCATGAGAGCCCACTGAGTGTTAATCTGCTTCCTCTGCAGAGGCAAAGCCCTGCACAGTGATACCCACCTGATTCAGGTAGTTGTATTTGCTTCAGGAAAGCAGCTCTTTGTTCTCCAAGACCAGGGGGGAGGAGGAAGGCAATGATCTGCTTCTCTAGGGATATGGATACACAGCCAGATACTGCAACTTAATGGAAATGTTCCTCTGGGTCAGAGCCAATGGCTTTCTTAATGTGCCACCTTCATTTCAGAAAGGAAGAGGGAATCACTTAACAGCCTCTGAGCAGGAAAGTCTCCTGGTGAGCAGCTGCAGATCATGCCCCACACTTGCTCTGAGAGCACAGCTTTTAGTGCATCCAGGCCAGTCCTTTCCTCCATTGCCTGCAACAGCATCACTGCAACCTCTGGATTCATTGAGTCTACCTGCTCAACAAGGATGAGCAACAGAGCATACTCACACGAGAAGTCTCTCCTCTCTGGATAGAGATGCTCTCCCCCCTCCATCATATCCTGCGGGACTATTTTCTCAGCTACTATAAACTACTGAAGAGATCCCTCTGCCCCATGAGCTTCTCTGAGGCAAAGCTGAACTGCAACCCAGCTCTCCATCTCTGGAAGGGCAGCTGGGAAGCATCTCTATAACTAGCTCTGACTTTCCCCAAACCATGTAGAAACTCATAGGGTGCCTAGTTAACCTTGTCACAAAGTTATAGCAACAAATCCTTGCAGTACCAGCAGTGTTACTACTTCAATTCCATCTTAATAACCAGTAGTCTGGCCTTATATCTGAAAATCAGCTAGTGATTAGCTCATGCTATCAAATTCTTGTTCCATGTAACCCAGCTCCTGCACTGATCTTTAAGCAGCTTTCATTCCAGGTAGTTTCGAAGCAGAACACTAAGTCACTAATCTCATCAACCAGAACTCATTTCACAATTAAGCCTTTTTATTTCTGCAAGACAAAGACTCCTTGCTCTAAGTCAGGAGATCAGAACGTGGCCTGCAGGGCTGAGAGCTTGGGTAACACCTAGAGAGCACCAATACCCTCCTGGCATGATCCTAATAAATAATAATGAACTTGGTATAGGTAAGGAGATCATTATAGACACCTAGAGACTTAACTACAGGTGTGTTAAGTACAGCAAAGCTGTGAAGTATATTAAGGGATTTAAGAGTCTGTATGGATTGTTGAAAAGCAATTACCCAGCAGAGCAGAAGACAGCACCTCTACTGTCTTGTCTCTACTATACAGCACCAGCTACTACAAAGGAACTGCTTGAGCTGTTGTAGGTGCCAGCCTTGTAAGATAGAGAATGAAGATTCCATCCAATTGAAACCCAAAGTGTTCAACAGACCAAGAGGAGACTGTCAGCCTGAAGTGTGGAAATTGCTGCAGCCTCCTCAGGGTCAGTAAATGTCTAAATACACAGTATATTCCAGAATCAAGAAACAAGCATCTGTTCTGACTGAAGCATGAAGCCCAGGTTCACCTTTCACTTCTCCAAGAACCACCAGCTCAGAAACCCTGTCTTCATGCAGAATTAAACCCATTTCTCAGCTAACAGAACTGCTGCATGATCGTTTCCAGCCTTTATATCCCAGTCTTTGTTAAGAAATGCCACTCAAAGTAGTATGTTCTGTGTTGGAACCCTTGGTCTAAGGGACACCACCAAGTTGCATTCAGTACCTCAGATGTATTTTCTGCTGTAAAGCTGCATGGTTATGTTCCTTTTGGTCGAGTCCCACCATCCCCTAAGGTAAGGAGAGATGGAGAGAGCAGCAGAAGGCTAGAAATGGAGAAAACCATCCTGTCTGCCAAATCAGCAATACAAGAATCAGAGTTGTTAGGGTTGGAAGGGATCTCTGGGGATCATCTAGACCAAATCACTAAGCTGACAAACTCTACCCACTCTGAGCCCCTGAGTCAGCTCCTGACAGGAAGCCATGGGAGTTCAGTTGAGGGGTAACTAAGAGTCTAAGAAGCAGACAATGAGAATTTTCACTCTTTAACCAACAAATGCTGTCCCAGTGTTTCTGGGGAAGAGATCGAGGTTAAAACCTGAATAGTCAAACCTAAAGCTGTGATCCAACCACTCAGCTGCCACATGAGCTCATGATACACTCCCTTATGCAGCTGGAAATACTTCCAGGAGTGGTTTCAGAAGCAGAACAGCTTCTGTACAGGCAGCCCAAGCCCATTCAAGAGTCATTCAAGAGCCAGCTACTATGGAAGAACACCAATGTGCACCAGAGAACCTGGCCCCGAAATCCCAGCATATACTGGTGATCTAGGCATTCCACACACCGTAGCTACCAGAACCACTTTGGTATCATACATAGTGGCTAAAATACTCATCCAGTGCATAGGAGACCCAAATCTAATCCGTTTCTGAGAGAAATACCTGATTGCCAGCATAGAGCTGCAGTCACTGAGCTTCACAGGGTTTGGTGGGGAGCTGCCCACCTCACTCTGTCATTCATTCCCATTGAAGTCAATGAGTTTCTAAAGAAGACAAAGGCAACAAATTCTAAGCCAACACCCCTTTAACAGCAAATCCTGCCTCAAAACAAGAAGTGTTCCTAGGTTTATTCTGCTTAAACCTTGCTGCTACTCATGTGCAATATAAAAAGTAGATTTTAGCTGTCACTCAAGGCTCTGGTATTTTTCAGTGTCATCCAGCTACGGGTGAAAGATTGCTCAAGTCCATTTAAGCCCTATGTACCGATAGTTCCTGCTGCCAACCTGCATTGCCATTACATGCCCAGTGCAATTCTTCAGATGCATGCTTACATCAGATTCATTCCAGCTTTCAGAAGGAGGGCTCTGAATTCCCTGGAGCATCTACATCTGGCCTCAGCCTCTCTGAGGATGTTTTTACTAACTCAGAGTAAAAAAATCAGACCATGGATTTGCCTTTCCCTCTCAATTCCCTCCCATCCCACACACAGAAGAGTGGGAAGAACAGCTTCAGTCCAACTTCTCTTTTTTGTTGAAAACAGACATCAGTTTTGTTTCTACTAAAAGCTGGGAACCCAGAGGTAGGTTTCAGCAATAAGCAGGACATAAAGACACCCACTTCTTGCCAGGACTTTGTGCTTCATCTAACAGCTTCAAAAAAGGCAAAAAGAAACTAATGCAGAGCCAAAAAATACCACTTGGCCTCACATGGGAGCAGATCAAACATCCAAAGGCATTTGAAATTCCAGGGAAAGCTTCCTCATTCTTAAGGACTATACCAAAACATACAGAAGGAATGAATTTGGTTCCTTGCATGTCTCTTATGATTTACCCTTATGATCGATGTAACCCAGAAGTTTCGAAACAGAATATTCCAAGTGCTCACCTACAGCCTATGGGAGACATAGGAAACTCTTCAATTAAAAGATAATAAACCATGATATGGGCAGCATTTGTTTGTCTGAAATTCAAAAGGGTTTTCAGACCTATCTGCTTAGCCTATCTCCTACAAAAGCCATAAATCTCTCTCCCAGCTAAACCAAACCATATTCTTACGTTTAAATCATATGAATGAGCTCAAAGACCAGAGGAATTTGCAAGCACCAGCCCTTTTCTTCCTTGCCAACATACCCTGTGGCCTTTGACAAGCCCCAAAATCCAGCTTTCAGAAGTGCAGGGACTACTTGTCTTTCATATGGGAAAGACGCTCTGCTGCTGACCTGCTGGTATTTGCACAAGAGCATGCCAGGCTGAAAAGGATATGTCTTGATCCCATAAATACTATTAAAAGGCAGAGATATGCCATGCTTACCTGGCTGACAGCCAGCACACATCTGAAAGGCACCCTGGATACACAATTGGGTGGAGAAAAGGAGTCACTGATAATTAATCAACTAATGCAAAGCAGACAACTGAGCATCAGAGCAGACAACCGAGTATCAGATCAAGGCAAGAAGCACTGGGCGCAAGGCAAGAAGCACTGGGCGCAAGGCAAGAAGCACTGGGCGCAAGGCAAGAAGCACTGGGCACAGGAGTAGTAAAAGAAGATTAAATCTGGGCAGTTTAAGCACAAAAACCAAGTGGCACATATTCATCCTGGCTGCATTTCCCCTCAAGATCCTAACACACCACCATCCACTCTTCCTGGAAAAACACCTTCCCAGCACCAAAGATGATCCTGCAATACAGGCCCTATCATAAGGGGAAATCCTCCAACAAGATAAAGGCTATCTGCAGCAAAAAACACTGTTCAGTCCTCATGAAAGTCAAGGTGAAGAATGATGTTCAAACCCACATGGCTCAGTTTGTTATGAGTCTAGAAAGCATCCTTCTGCAAAGAGTTTGGGATGTGCCTCATCACACACTACACAACACTCAAGCAGGGCATCAGATGCCCTGTTGCACCATGAGGATGCCAAATCCAAGGCCTCATCTTGACAGGCAGGAATTAAGGATACCAACAAAATATCAGAGCAAGACAGTCTTTCAATCTCAGCTTTTAAATGAAGGCCTTTGCTGTTCAGACTTCAAACACTTTGGAGGAAGATACAGCCACCTCCTAGATAACTGGAGATGCCACCTGAAAGGAGAACAATACTGTTTCTATGCTGAATCAAATCACTAGAGTTTGTTTCAGCAAAGGGTTTAAACCTTCACCACCCAAAACACAACAGTGCAGGAGAAGAAGAGAGAAAGCAGAAAATTGAGAATAAGGCAAAAAAGGCCTGTGAATTTAAACCATTTTTGCAATCCTCAAATAGTTTTGCATCCCTGAGGATCCATCATCCCTCTTCCAGACAAGCAGCAGTGAGGTGGTCTCCCCTTTCAGAAAACTTTGGAGGATAACCAGCAAGAACATCATGTTTAAGCTTTGAGGACTGAGCATTCCCATCGGATTCATGGATGGCAATGCTGAGCCAGAAGAATGCATTTAACAGTTGCTTAAGTTCTGGCACCCACATGTATTTCCTTGTGATAAAGTCCAACACAGGCAGCCTTCAGATGTTGTGTAAATAGCCAGCGCTCTGGCACAGCTCCTTCTCTTTATCATTTGTTTTACACAATTCCCAAGTGTTTCATAAACACTAATTATATCTCCTGATTCCTCTAAATGAGCTGCAAGTGCTTCACAGATGAGGAAACCAAGGCAAAGTGAAGATGTCTGCTTCCCAACAGCACATTGGAGGACATAAGCAGGCTGAAAGAGCCTTACCTCCTCCCACAAATGAGGCCCTACTTAACATAAGATGGTACCTTTACTGAGAGTTAACACTGCTGCCACCTCAAATGTGACTTCAGGTTTCCACACCATTAAGGCAGGAGTCAATGTTAGGAGCTTCTCAAAGCTTAAGCTCCCCATAACACTGCTAGATCTTCACTTCCAGCATCCTGTCATAAGTTGTACCATCTGCTGAACTCTACAAACTGTGCACAGAATTCCTGGAAAATGGATCCCATCCCAGCTCTCTAGCTAGATCTTGCAGATAGCTTCAAAGCAGTAACAGTACAACCAGTTCTGTCGTGGCACAGCTATTTCTCCTTGGCATTTTGCCCCGTTACATTACTAAACCAGCTGAAAGTATCACCTGGGTTTGTATATTCTTAAAGATGGTTCTGTCAATCCTTGTGTGCTTCCCAGGCATATTATAGTGCCAGCAAGCACCAAAAGAACCAAGAGCACCACAAATGAGGTTGGAGTCCAGCAGAGTCTCCAGGTGAGTGCTAAATGTGCAGAGCTCTTGTTTTATCATCAATGACTTATTTGCAAAACAGGAATAATAAGCCCCAGCACTAAAGGTACATGCATCTAGAAGTCACTTTGACACAGAGTACTCCTTTGTATTCCATCATCTACTAAGTGTTGTTTTGCAAGGAGTGATGGGCATTATGAAGAGGAACCGAGATTAAACTCAAAAGCATTTTATGGAAGATAAATGGACACAATATAAGTGGCAGGGTGAGGCCTCGGGTCTTAACCATATGTTTCCTCATCACCCAGAGGAGGGTATTTAAATAGATGGAGATAAATGGAACATGACCAGCTGAGCTCCTTTCCTTCCCCTGGAGCACACAGTGGGGAGCACTGCAGAGCCACATCGTCTCACATCATAGCATGCTGCCCAACGTGGAAGGCATTTCAAAGCCAATGGAGCACACTAAGGCTAAGTAGTGCCATGTATCCTTCACGTTGAAATGAAACCAGCCTTGAAGAGAGGTTCACAGGTGGTTCTCCCAAAAGAAAACTGCAACTATAGAATTTTTGCTAAGCCTTGTCACTTCCTCAACAGTTACCCATCCTTACTGCAGACAATAAACCAGTAACAAGCTGTCACTGGTGGGGAACACACCCACACCTCACTCTTGAGCTCCAGTGCCAACACTACTATGACATCTTAACCCAGCATTACTGAGAAGCTGCTCCCTTCAAGCTAAAAGAGTCCAGGCAAGGAGGATGTTACACCAGCCTAGAGAAAGGCTTGGATGTCACCTGAGCCCAGGTTTTGCAAAAGCCTTCAAAGTAGCTTAACAGCCTTAAACAGCCTTAAAACAGCCTTAAGCTCATCCAAGGCTCCACATCTAAGTTAATTGCTTTAGCTCTAAGGAAAAAACAATGAGATACTAAATTTGCTGCTGATTTGCTCAGTCATTTGCACTCCTGATCCCTTTTCCCCTCTGATCTTGGAGTTATATTAGCACTGTTGAAGCCTCCCAGCACCTGCAGCCAACAGGCTGATGTGGATTGATGTGAATCCACTGAGGATTCAAAACAAGCCCATGCCACAAAGCCAGCAGCCTGTTAGCAGTACCTGGGACAGGCCAAGAGTATTTTGGCAGCAATCAGCCTGACAATCCATTTCCCCCTGCATCTTCCACTTAGTTCCCATAGCACTGCAGCTCAAATATAGACAGCAACCCATAGCCTCTGCACCACCCTTACATCAGCTCTGCAACTCAGCCCTTTCATGTGATAGGAAGCCCCATGAGTGAAGAGGTGGGTTTATCATTTATGGCCCTGCAATGCCTCTTAGGGACAAGAGTCTGCCACAACAGGCAAGTTCTGCACCATTAACCAGGGGTGTGAGCTCTAGAAAAAGGAACTTGCCCCAGAAGAGAGGTAGAATGTGCTGCCATGAAATAACACTTAGTGCAGCTAAGAGTGACTTAAAAATATCCTAAAGCATCAGAGTATTATACACATAACAGAGGTGAAATGCTATACGCTATGTAACTTGTTCTGTACATAAAGGTCTTATACCGGGAGAAATTCTTTTTGTGGGAACATGTTGCACCTAAATAAGCTTGGGTAAGAGGGAAGAGGGATAAGCAACTTCATTCTCACTACAAAGCACAGCTGACAGGAGTTTAAAACGCATCATTAACTTCTTTGGGCATCAAGATCTGCAAACATTTACTGTGCTGACATGAAAGCACTGGGATTTTGGGTATAGGTCATGCTTTTACTCTGCCTGGCACAAAAAACTCCACTCTTGAATAGCATGAAAAAGATATAAGAAGATCAAGAGGCCAGGACAGACTACCTGCATCAGATCCATTTCAGGGGCACGAAGAATCACTGAAGGTTAAATTTGCATCCTGGATTGTTTAACACTTGCTTTATGATCAAATCAAATGAGAAGCACAGATTTGCTGCTGTTACTACCACCACTACTCAGGAATGAAGTGGCCTGAGCCAACCCAGCAGGCAGACTTCACCTAAACTCAGAAACAAGCATGTGCACCCCAGTCTGTTTTGTAATTGGAGTGGATTATTGCACAGCACCTTGCATAAGGGTTGGACTCCTAAATTCCATGCTTAGACTTAGCAAGACTTGCATTACTTGCGGCACTTACAGACACCTCCAACCATATACTTTGTACTCCAACATGAGTATGGGTACAAGTTACTCCTGAGGAGATTCCAATTGGACACTAGAAGAAAGTATTTTACAATGAGAACAATCAACCACTGGAATAATCTCCCAAGGGAAATGGTGGACTGCCCAGTGTCAGACAGGGTGCTGAGACATCTAGTCTAGGTCATGCTTTGTCAAGAAAGGTCAGAGCAGATGATCCTGGAGGTCCCTTCCAACCCAGGATGCTAGGATTCTATGAACAGGAATTTAAAAGAGGCACCAAGAGAAAGGAAACCATAACATGCTATTGCACAGTAATGTAGAGATCTAGAGAAGATGCAGCTGCTCTAGGAAAAGTGAGGTTTTGATTGTTCTAGCCAAATGTCCAATCTTCCAATACAAGCTGTGGGCTGAAAAATCCTATTGCAGCTTTAGTTTTTGCTTGCCACTTCAAGACAAATAGCATCACATTCCAAAGATTAACAAGCAATAGCATTCACTTGATTCTATGTTTGAAGCATGAAGCAGGAAAAGCTTTGTGCTATCTTAAGTGAGCAAAATCATAATAAAAAGATAGCAGGTGGGAAAAGTGTTTTCAAGGCATCCAGAATGGACTTTGTCAACTCTCTGGTCTGACAGCTACATGAGAAAAATCCTTTACAAGTCATGAACTTGGCGCTGGCCCTTGAACCTGCTCTGTCTGGCTTATTGAACACCTAGAGCTTGGTCCAGATGGGAATCAATGGAGCAAAACTGATGGAGAAAAATGTGTTTAAGCTAATTGTCAATTTGTACAAAGCCTGAAATGGGGGATGCAACCTGAGCAGAAACACCAAGAAGAGGGACTGCACCCTGCATAGGCTGAGTGGAAGCCAGAGGAGCTCCTGACCTGGGGAAACCTTCACACCTGATTTCTTCTCAGTGCAAGCATCATGCAATCAAAGCCAGCTTCTCAGAAGAAGGTGAAAGACATGTGATTCATTCTTTGCAAATGGTAGTATATAGTACTTGCTGCTCATATGCCAGGCAAGAGCATGGGTTAGCTGAGACAACATCATGACCAGGGCTTGACTCAAACACAGCTGGGAAATGAGTCCTATCACTATGGATCCAGAACAAGCCTTCCCACAGGGCACAACACAGCCCATCCCCATAGAGGAGCAGTTGTTCGAAACCTCTGCAGCAAGGAGAAGATGCTTTACACCTGCTATTTCCCTCTCTGGCAATGCAAAGAACCACAGAGGCTGGGAGGCAGGTCTCCATCTTCAATTTGACATGCTATTTGTTTTATCTGCCTTTCCTGCAGGACGCAGAATGACATGTGGCTTGTGGCATTGCACAGCCTTCAAAAGCTTCCCCCCACCATTGCAAATTAATCTTCAGGAGGGAAGAGCACACCAAAACAAAGCAGCCTCTAAGCAGAAATGCTGCCTCCAGGGAAGTTACCTTGCCTACTTCTCCTGCCTCCTCCATCTTACCCCTTCGTAAAGCTCAAGTTCAAGTCCTAACAGGCACCGCTTTTAATGTTCCGAGCTGCACAAAGCAGCAGGGTACACGTGCTTCTGAGCCAGAGTTCAGTGCTGCCCCATCTCCTCCCACTTCCAGTACCTCCCTTCTGCACCTCTCTTCACCCCAACTTCCAGGACACCTGTTTAATGAAGACTAATGTGTACCCTCCAAACATGCACCATATGCTGCTTCTGGAAAAGAAACATCACCTCTTTGTAATATTAAAGGATCATTTTCCCCCACTCTAAGCACAGGAAGTTTAATTACTGCTTAGACAGCACTGTGTGCCTGTTCCATTAAGTCATAGAACAGGAATCACCCCAAGCTCCACTTATGAAGGAGCACAACTGATCTTTTCCCCTGTTTTTTCCCCCCAAAACCACTTGCATGTGCAAGACTGCTCTAAGTACCATTAGGTAGCCATATGTATAGGGCATTAAGAGGCTGCAAAGGTAGGGATAATGCTTCATATAGCATTAGATGGCTTGAACATACAGCACCTAAGAGGCTGATATTTGTCTTTGACGAGCATTTTGTTGATGATCATGAGCTGGGCATTCAGATTCTGCTCCAAGTTGGCCAATATTGCCAAAACCTTCATATTTCTCAGCATATGGAGTAGAGAAGGAAAAAACCCCAAGACAGGCAACGTAATTATCAGTGAGGCTGTATATAACCAAAGATCTGAAACCCTCATTTGTCTAAATGAGTTTAAACCACTCTTGCCCTGGCCCCAGAAGGAAAGCAGCTTAAGTTTCCCTTACTTGTGGTCTGGGGAGGCTGATACATAATCAGATTCACCACCTTAAATAGGTGGTTACACCACCTTAAGGACTATCCTTGCACTTCATCATTTTGGGACCTGTCGGCAGCGGAACAACATAGCCTCTAGGTCATCCTAGCCCTGTCTCCTCTCACTTTGACTTCAACCCACTTCTAACACTTCCAAGCTTCCCCCCACACCTTGCACCATGACTAAGTAATAAGACTAAAAAACACAGGAGATGCATATCCTAGACTTTTCCTCACATTACTCACATATTCCCTTGCCTTGAATGCTCTTAGCTCTTTGGCCTATAGTCACTGGTACAGTACTGGGATTAGCTGGCTGGTTTTGCCACCTCCGGCATGGAAAGGCAGGAATTCACACTTTTCTCCCAGTTATGGATCAATCCTGCATCTAGCCACAGGAAAAAAAAAGGTCTTTGCAATCTGTAACAGCTTTATGATTTAGGACACGAAGCCTTGCTTGATAACAATCATCACAGCAGCCCTGAGACCGCCTTTTGGGAATATGCCAAATTCATATTTCTGTCATTTTCCCCATCTTGCATGTCCATATATCCATTTATACTCATTTCATTAGGAAATTGTGCTATCCATTTACTTAGCTATTTGTCAGTGTGGCTGTCACTTTAATTACCTCTGTCTACATGGATTGCTATTATTTATCTGTCTTGTTTGCAACACACCATCCACCAAAATACCTTCTTCCCTTAGCATAGACACTGATGTTATCTGCGAGCCTGACCTAGGGAGCAAGGCTCTTAGGAAGACAGACTGTTTCAAAGCACATTTGTGAATTACACTGTCTTGTTAAGAGCTAACATCGATGACACCCCTGGAAAGGCAGTTATCACTGCTCCCCTGAACAGCAAAGAAGCCTCACACCACAGACATCACCCATCTCTACAGCTACATGGGGCACATGAACACAGTGATGAGTTCTGACACACACATATCCAAGCCAGTTGCAGTCCATGGACACACACCTGAAGCAATAAGGACAGTCACAAAGCATGGAAATGTGGCTAGATTTGGGTCCATCTCCAGCTGCACATACCCTCTTGCTGAGCTTCTCTCACACGTATCTGTGATTTCTTCCTGAATTTAACAGCTTTCTTGCTCCACTGCTTTTCCTTTTTCACAAGGTGGAAATCAAAGCCAAACACATTTGAATTAACTCAAATGCAAGAGCACTTGACTGGATTCAAGAAGACAAAGCACCTTTCACCTATAAGCAAGCACACAAACCACCTCACATAAATCTCCACACCTCTCTTGCCCATCTCTCCTCCTCCTCCAAGGTTCCCATGATCGAAACATGCTAGGATGTGATGGGATTCCTTGTATGCCTTTGTGTGCAGAGACTCATGCCTGCACACTTGGATCAGAATGTCAATTATGGGAAAATCCCATTCCCCTCTGCAGAGAGGAGCCTCTTATCTAGCAGCTATGACAGTTAACCTGTACTGCAGTGCAAGGTGCTTGGTGGAGCAGCAGTGCATCATCTACATGGTCTTGTTCAGCAATATTGGCTTCACAAGGCACACCACCATGATCATGTTGTCCACCTGGGGTGCTTTTACCTGTCTGCTTCATCACACAAATGAGGACTGAGTCAGACCTTGGGCACCAGCTAATGATTAGTGGCAGGGTGAGTATAACCATTTCCAACACATCATTCCAGCTGTGGTCAGTCCACATGTCTCAGCCTCTGCACACAGCTTCCACCCATGGAGCCATACATAGCACCAGATGAGAGGCTGCATACCTCTTCAGGCCTCAGCTGTAACCCACTTGGAAGCACACACCTGTGCAGAAGCCTGTTCCCTCCACTCCTTGAAATATAGCTTATAAAACAGCTATAGGAGCCAAACCCAGGGTCAGAAAAGCATCCTAACTGGGTAGGCTCATAGCCCACACCTGGCAAGCATAATGGAGCAAGTGTAATAGTGGGACTCTGTTTCCCACTGTGTTTTCCCAGCCTCCAGCTGTCTGTAGATAGAGTCTTTCAGTGCCCACATGCACATCCAACCCAGACATTTCAGCACAGATCTGCTAAAGTCACCCAGTTATTCTGTCTACATTTTCCTAGTGGAAACACCAGCTGGATCACTGCCCACATCATTGTGCCTTGAAGCTTGTGGGGCCATGGTTTGGAAATCACATTTCCTAAGTGTCCTTTAATTCTGCCAGGTTATTCCCCAGCCAGATCTGTCCCCTAATGTGCCCCACAGCCAGCAAGGTCAATCCGGGACACCTTCAGCTGCTGACGGTGCAACAACTCCTTACATCTCAGCAGGTCTCAA
>JANHGB010025419.1:19553-34301 GCA_026283785.1 Coracopsis vasa | reverse complement strand
CGGCCCGGCGGCAGCTGGCTTGGGGGTTTCTTTTTTAACCGCTTGACATTTCATTTACAAGGGGACACGTGTCTTTCACACCTACCATTGTGGTGGGACACTGCTGAAACTTGACCCTTGGGCTCTGGGGGCTTTCAGCGCAGACACGTTATTAGCCCGATCCTATGACAGCCTCGCACCCCTCCCCGCCCGGCCGCCGTCGCCCCTCGCAGCCCGGTTAACTCTTGGGTTCCCGCCAGCCCCGGGTGATCTTCGCACTGACGGGCTGCTCGGGGACCGGCCCCCTCCGCCTCCCGGCGCTCCCGAAAGCGCCGGGAAGCCGCGGTGGGAACGGCCCCGGACCGTGGGCGCGTAACTGTCCCGCGGCTCGGTCGAACCCGTCGCGATTAAGCAAGTGTTGAGTTTTCCATGCTGGGAGCCCCGGCGGTCCGTATCTCATAGATACCAACTGCAAAAACAAACTCTCCACGTGCGCTTCAGAGGCTCCCTGACAGTGCAGGAAACCCTGTTCCGTATTTGTCTTGGAATCAAAAACCTTTATATTTTGTTTCCCCCAAACTCTGAGGGCATCTGTGTCATTATCTTCAACCCGTGGGTCTGCCAATGCCACAACCCAGCCCTGCTTTCTCTAACGTTTAGCTCGCCTATCTCCGAATGCATATTCATTCCTTCTCTCTTTTGCTGCGTTTTACCACCCGTCTCTTTGCTTCTAATTTCAATAGTTTGGGAAGGGGGGGGAAAAATCAGATCTTGGGACATTTAGGGTATTCATTAACCTAGTGAAGAGGAACAGAGGCATTATTACTCACATAGAAGGCACCCTGCCCCCATGTCTATCTAAGGGTTCATTGTAAAAGGATTAAAAGTTAAAGACCTTCATCTTATGATTCTTTCATTTAATCTTCGTGGCGCCTGAAAGACATGCTGGATGGATGATCACATTTAAAATATTCCTAATGTCGGCTACCTTAGGACTCCAGGCAGGGCAAACAAACGTAATTTATTTCTAGAAGAAAGGGTATATTGAGATGTTTAAGTTTATGAACCACCATTACCATGTATATTTGTTAGGTTCTGACAAATACCCAAATAACATTAAAATCAGCCATTCATCACATATGAATTTATGCAAAACCTCGTGTGCCTGGGGCCAATATTTTTTTAGACAGAGTTTCACTTGCAAAAAAAAAAAAAATAGAAAAAGAAAAAGTTTATTTAAAAAAAAAAAAGCCCAAAGCAAGAGTTTTTCATGAGTGGTAAACACGAGAATTATGTGAACAGAAACTATTTCATGCTGGGATGGCAGCCAGGGACTCGGGAATGTCAACAAAAGTTCTGCGAAGGTTGAAAATGTCACTGGATTACAATACAAGGTCCTTTGCCCCATTAGCAAACTTTACTGAAGTGATATTGGCACTGCTGAGCAAGGGGACTCACCCTGTGATTTATCTGCTTGTGAGCCCAGCCGTGGGGCAAACAGAGGCTTCAGCTGGGAACCACCACGCGCTGTTTGCTTATAGAGCCTCAGGCTTTATGTGTGCAGAGATGTGTGTGGATTTGTGAGTGTTACGTGAGTATGAAAGAAGAGTCTTGTTAATGTAGTCTAAATATCCATCACTATATCTGTCTTCTCTTTAATCCGATAGTCATTGCGATCAGTAGGATGTATGTTCTTACATCCTTTCTCAACTAAGAGTGCCCCATTACTAATAAATTGACAAGAATATTTGGGGTTAAAAAAAACAGGTTTCCCCATGCACAAGGCCCGTGACTTTATTTTCTTTTTAAATAACTAACTAGATTTTGTCAGCTGGTAGAGCAAAAATAAACTCGTAGTTTGCACTGTTGTTTCTGGTCAGGTTCACTTTCTGGTCCTCCTGCCCCAGTGTTGAAATGTTTGGCTTGCAGTGGAAGTGTTTCAAGCCAAACAAATAAAATATCTTTCTGATGAATGTTTCTATGCAAATCTTCTTAATATTAGATTTTGTAATATGTTTTTAAAGCAAAATTGAATTATGGCTCTTTTAAATTGAAATCAGTTCATAACACAGCCAATTTTTGTTTGCTGATCTTTGTAGTGGCATCTTAAGACCTCACAGAGACCACTGTGGGGAAGCAATAAGAAGGGAAAGGTTGAAAATTTGCTTCTAGCTACTCTTCAGTTCCTTCTTTTGCAATTTCAGTGTCTTAAAGTGTAATATTGGAAATTGAGATTAATTTCTACCTCCGCCACAGGCTGTATAGTATCAGTTGAGTCATTTAACCTTTGCTGCAGTTCCTTGTGAGGAGTCAGGACTTCGTCTTTTTTGTCAGTGCATTGAGTCTTTATCCGTGAGACTTTGTTCTTTCACACCATGTGCTTATTCAAATCTAGTAAAGAAAGTTAAGGCCTGGTGTTCAAGGGAGGTGGCTGGATGGGGTTGGATTTAGCATCCACGACATTGATTTTGCCAGTGCAGAGCAGTATCTTACGTAGGACTTTCAAATGCTGCGTACTTCTGTTTATCAGGAAGAGCGTGTGACTTCTAATGAAAGTTGTGATGGTGCAGGTGAATTTGGAAGAGCTGGGAGTAACACAGTTGATAAAAGGATTGAAAACATAGACTAAAGTTGTCCAACATTTGTAATAAGCTCAATCAAAATTAGTCCTGGTAGTGTGAAGAAAAAGACCCAGCCAGGAGAAGTTTGTTACGCATCAAACCATCACAGGATTGTGTCCTCACACATGTACTTAACTGAAAAGAAATCCATTTGATTCATTTAGCATTTTCAAAACACCACCACAAAGATAAATGCTTGAGATTGCGTGAGTGCATGATGGAGTCATCGCAAAAATAACCACAGCTAGACATTCCCCCAGTAGTGTTTGTAGAAATACTGGATAAGTTTTTCCTCTTCCATAGTTTTAATAGAGAAATAACCTTAATTTAGTAACATCAACAGCTGCAAAAAAACCTCCTAGCAAGTTCACCTTACTTGGGTTGTGTTATATAAATGTAATCTGCACCAAGCTGCCTGGATCTTGGTGCCATTAAAAAGAAGATATTCCAGCTCGGAGATTTGCCAGGAATCTTCATTGAAAGTTGAAATAAATATAATGACGTCATCATATAACATCATAGCTTTCAAGGTAAGCCAAACCAAAGGTATGTTGGCAGGGGAATGCTGCCACCTGGTAGATTCATGCTAGGAATAGATACGATACTCTCATCTAACGGGGAGGAGAATAGCCACACTCTTCCTGGAGTGCCCACAAGGATCCTGCAGTCTTTCTGTGCATGCAAGTCCTCTGGGAGCCTTACTACATGCGAGAGCTGCAGAACCTGTGTCAATGCTCTCTTTTAAGAGAGCAGCTACAGCAAATTTGAAGAGACCCTTTCATTCCCTCTTCCTCGCTCCCAGACCAAGTGAGAAGCTCCAATGGTTAAAAGGAAGGGAATGAATACATTCACTTGAAACAACTGTTGGAATGGTTCAGAGGGGAACAGAAATATTCAGCAATCAACCTTAAAGACTCTAAATCCTTAGAGGTGTTATTGCAGGATCAGCAGCTTACAGCCCTCTATGGTGAAGGCTGGGTACCAATGTATTACTGTTAAGCCTGCTGCAGCTAGTTTTCTGTGGGGAAAAGCAGCTGCTCTGTGATGTGCTTTCAGAAGAATCTGAGAAAAAAGATACTGGAAGAGAAATCTGCGCTGGGGTAGTGTCACACTGAGTCACTTTTCTCTGCTGAACTGGAAGACAGGAGCTGCAGAGGTGGTGCAATTCAGCCTCTGACTCTTCAGGTGGATAGTTTAGATGGAAACCAGCTGAGAATGGATGCTCAGGGGCTCACTGGGTATATGTTCTGCCTTCTCCAGGGTATACTTGTGCTGCCATTAGGCATGGTTCTGAGCCAGTGGTGCAAGAGCTACCACCAAGCTAAAGGCAGCAGTACTGACTGAGGCACACAGATCTTAGCACTGACTAGGCTGGAGCCTATTCTTCACCTAAGACAGACATTCCCCAGGACTCAGGTCTCTCCCTTAGAGAATCCAAGAGTAGTAGCTGCATCAGATAATCATAACAGAGTTTGAAAATAGGTTTCAGACTCCCTCCTTGGGGTTTTTTTCCCCCTCGTGAGAGGGGGAGTGGCAAGACTCCCATCACAAAGAACGTTACTCAGAACCAGAACAGATCTTAAGGCACAACACTAAAAACCTGTATGCAATGGAGAAGGACTGGGTGGCTCGGGGGATTGGTAATGGTATAAAGAGCTTTTCACCGCTAGGCTTCTGGCTTCAATCCAGAGGTAGTAACTGAAAGCCACAGTCATCTGATGCCTGCATAGTGGGTTGTGTAGAATGAGTTGTTGGTCTCTGCATAGATCCTACCAAGCAGGATCCAGATCACAAAGCCACCACCAGAACTGACATGCTCGCAAGGAATCTCAATCTGAAGAGCAAAATGAAACAGGAATGAGGGTGTTTGATCTGTGTTTGTGATTTAATAGCAATAAGGGTATATTGCTGTTGAGGGGTTTCTGTTTGGTTTGTGGGGAAGGGATTAATATGGGAGAATATAACCAGTATAGTCCCTTGTATAGACACAACACTAATAGTATTTTCTTTCTGGCATAGTAATATCTTTATATTTGACCTGTACCTGGCAACTTGTTACCTGGCTTGGATTATACTTGGCAACTTGTTACCTACCTTGTGGTCCAGAGGAAGATGCAGCAGATGCAAGGGCCATGCTCCACTGTATTAAGCAGGAGTCCTGCTGCACAGTGTGGTGTGCATTACTTGGTAGTGACTGCATCTTATGCCTACCAGTACAAATATATCCTGCTCGCTGGGTGGCTCTGCTTTAGTTAAGGCAGCACAACTTCTCAGGGCTCAGGTTAGAGGTTACCCTTTCATAGGACCCCTAATCATGCAGCTCTGAACAAAGGATGGAACAAGCTGACATTCAGGATATGCTTTGCCAGGCTGCTGTGTTGTCCCCGTGCAATAAAAAAATTCAGCACCTTTTCTCAGCAATAAATAACCTGATTTTAAGTTCAAGCATTAGGAAAAAGAAGTATATAAACCCAGTGCATATTTATGTAAGGGCTAGTGTAAACATCACTCCTCTGTTTCAAAATGAACCTTCTGGTATTCCAGGCACTTCATAATATTGTCTGTGAGTGAAAAATGGACAGAAAATAATTTTCCTTCACTCCCCCTCCTGGTTTGCTTTGGACATTTAGAGATACTGCACATCTAGTCAGGGTTTTTTGCCTTTTGCATTGATTTGTTCCTCCAAGGGCACTCTTCCTTTCACACAGCAACAGAATACTGAAGCATATTGCCTAAATATTATTTTAAACATGAATAAATCATAGAGGGATTTTATAGGCCAGTGAGTGAAGCTGAAATGCTATCTTCTAAAATCAAGTGGCCTTCCAAGTTCATCATGTCCTTTTGGGATAAGTGGATACAAATTTTGGTTTGCAGGTGATACTTGCACAGTAAATGAGGTTATTGACTTGAACGTCGGATGTCATGTAAATGAACCTCACTTAGTTGCAGCCAAGCCTTAAGTTAAAGTCTCAGTGCTACATTAGAAATCTTTCTCATGGCCTTAGAAACACTTGGATCTCTCTCCTCTGTCTGGTTGTGTCTGCTCATAGGCTGTTGGCTTCAGAAGGGTGTGAAGAGTCCTTTTTCATCCAGTAGTTTGCTGGATTCGGATGTTACGTTGTTGTGGTAGGTTCACACTGGCTTGATGCCCAGTGCAAAGCTGCTCTGTCACCCCTCTCCTCAGCTGGGTAAGGAAGAGGAAATACAAGGAAAGGCTTGTGGGTTGAGATAAGGACAGGGAGAGATCACTCACCAGTTACTGACTCAGGCAAAACAGATTTGACTTAAATTAGTCTGGCATTGGCTCTGTCATACATAGGGGAAGCTCCTAGCAGCTTCTCACAGAAGCCACCCCTATAGCCCCCCTGCTACCAAAACCTTGCCACACAACCCCAACACACTTGTGTATATACACAGTGGAGTATTCTAGTTAACTGGCAAGTCTAATAAAGTTCACTAAGAACTACATGAAGAAGGCATTAAGGCTGGACCACCAGGTCAGGGATAGTTATGCTATACTTAAGCTGTCTTCAAAAGTACAGAGCATTCTGGTCTAAGCCAACAAAATCTTAAGCACTTACTCAACGTAGGTTCCATGAGCACCTCCACAGAGGACTGCTCACCCAATTGAAGTAAAGCCTGAACATGGGTTCTCCCTTGGATCAGGCCAAAACACCCAGCACCCTGTATCCGAGTCCCGAGGGAGCCCAGAGCAGCCTGGGTGTTCAGGGGAGGGCTGTTTTACCTAACCAGGAACAGCTGAGTGTTGTGGTTTGTATAAACTGTTTGCCATGTATGTGTGGCATGTGGCAGTAAATGAAACACTTACTTTAAAACTTATTGAAGTTCCTTCAGCAAAAAAATTAATGTGGGGTTGGCTTTTATGCGTTGTTTCAAATGAAGCAGAGATTTATACACCTTATTATCCTAATTTTTTTCCAGACACTGCCCTGAATATCTCTCATATCTTATGGGAAATTAAATATCAGAGTTTCTAAAGAGATCATTTTTAATTTCCCATCTATGGTACGAACAAAAAAATGAGTAAGTGTAATGAAGTGGCATGTAGTCAAACGCTCAGACTGTAATCATCCACAAGCCATTTAAAGCAATCTGAAAGAAACTTTTCAGACAGCCATACCAGGTTCCTCTTACTCCTAAGCTTCTGAGAGATGCCAACAGACTTGAAGGTTAACGTTTGCAGGCCTGAGTGCCTAACATTAGGCATCTTGTTCAACAAGCAGATACCTATGAGGGGAAAAAAACCCTATGGCTGGAGTTTTGAATGCAGAAATTTGTACCTCAGTAGGAAACAGTGATACACCATGCAGTGAAGCAGCAGATGTAGCCTTACTGCTCGAAGTGTCTGTCTGATCTGTGAGTTTTATAACTGGTTATAGTAAGATTTATTCTTTTTTCCCAAAAAAGAGCTAATAGATGCACACTAAAAAAAGAATAAGTAGGATTTAGGTCCATAACTTTCCTAAGAGCTGCAGAAAATCCCGTTTCCAATCTGCTCATTCTGAAGTCATGAGAAAAAGAAGAGTTTCTTCCAGACAAGAAAAAAACTAAAGCAAAAGAATTAGATTCTAAGGCATATCTTTCTCCAGGATGGATTTGGGAGGATGGGAGAATGGGAAGTTGGGAAAAGGGAGGATGAAGGAAGTAGAGCTAAGGAAATGTTACTCTCTCTTCACTTTTTCCCTCCTCCTGCCTCCCACCAGCGTGGTTGATGCTGCCACGTTCTGAAGGAGCAGTTGAGTCCCCTCCCTCCTTCATTTCAGCTCTCCATCAGCCCCTGCAGATATAGTGGATACCTGTATTGACTTCAGTTCAGTTATTCTATGGCAATTGAAGCTCTCAATCTATTATAAAATAAGCAAAGTCTTTTCAGAAGTCTCTTTTTCTCTTTCTTACTGCCTAAAATCTTTCTGCCTTTGACAGAACAGTAATGAGCTCTCACTGAGATTCTCTTTGTCTGTTACCGTATTTTCCCTGCAAGTGGTTGTAATATTGTGATTATAACGTTTTTTGACCAAACAGTGGATGTTTTGTGAAATCCATTGTTTTCTTTTGCAAGTTTAGCTTTGTGGAATTTCATTAGTTTTCTATGAAAGCAAAGCAAAACGTGGTCTTTTTTATCATCCCTTTCTTCTGCAAAATAATTGGATTCTAAAGCTATACTGCTCACTCTTGAGGAGCTCATGAGAAACTTTCAGTATAGCCTTTGCCGTTTTGCTAGAGTTAAGATGAAAGTCTGCAATTCAAAGGATTCCTTTGGTCACTCCATAGTGTAAAGCAGTATTGTTGAGGGGCAGAGGATAAGCATTATTTCACTGGTATAATATTCCCTGTCAGTATCTTGCTGGATCTTTAGTCTCTGTGCAGAGACTGCTACCGCTTGACCTGAAGAAAGCTGTCAGCAGTAGGAGGCTTCTGTTCTCTGTGCAGACTTGCCTTCGGAAAATAATGCAATATATGTATTTTGCAAGTGTGCTAGGTGCCTTCCAATGTTCAGGTTTGGGACAGCTACTACTGCAACCTCTAGTGACCTGCTGTGCTGCTCATTGGAAACAATCACTTGAACACTGAGGGGAAATTGCAATATTTATAATACATTAAGCCATGGAACATGTGAAACCTGGTTTCCTGTGGATTTATGTCTTGCAAGTGAATTGCTGGAGCTCATTTGCCAAATGTTTCTGGAGCCAAACCTGGACAGCACTAACCTGACCCTCCCATTTCTGGGGAGCGTTGTCTTGTGTGCCTGGTGACATCAGCTTTGAATAGGCTGAGAGACATGACCTGAACCTTGCTCTGTCTGTCTGTCCCAATGGGTGAGGCCTTGTGTTAGATCCTTGATTTTTAATAGCAGCTAAGCTTATGCTTCAGTTTACCTTAGTAGCGGGAGATACTTGATCTCTTCCCAACATAGCTCTTGGCTTCTGTTATTGTCAGCAATATAATATTCGTAACTGAATGAGCATATAGAGACATCCACAGTACAGTGCAATGAGTCTCATGCCCTTTAAAAATCCATGAGTAGCTCTACTGCAAGTATTAAATAGCCCTATTTCAAATCATCCCCTAATCTTCTGCCTCAGATGCTCTTGCGCATCATTTCTGCAATGGCACTTGCAGTATGTAAGTATGTTATTTATTTCAAAGCATTTTTCTGCCTTCCAGCCTTGCTGAGCAATTATATAGTTTATTCTGTAACCCTTGTCCCTCTTCTTAGTATTTTGGAATCGTTTCATTGCCCTGCAAATGAAACCAGATTGAAGGTCCCTTAGAGAACATGTCCCTGTTTCTGTATTTCTGCTGTAAATTGCTCAGAATAGTTCAGGTTCTGTTAAAACAGTAAATGCTCCTGGCCCTGCTTGTGCAAATTGTCTTACTGAGGTCAATAGATTTACAGCTGAGAAAAATATTTCAGCAGTGTTTCTGGGGCAAATATGGTGACTCAGTGGCAGAGTAACATTTTACAGATTCCCATCAGCTGAAAAATGTGGCCATTGGCCAGCTCTGAAACATTGAACTATTTCTTTTAAATAAAATACTTTGTTCTGGTGTTTCACAGTATTACCTATTGATTTTTTAATTTAAAATCATTTTTTTTTCAGTTTAAAAGTCCTCGTTTAATTCTGTTACAAAAATCCATTCCTGTTTAACCTCTGTAAGCCAAAATCCCATCTCAATCAAAATGAAGCTCTTGAAGACTGAGCAGAGCAGTTTGTGTGATTCTGAGCCAGCATTTCTTACTTTTCAGCTCACCAAAAATGTTGTAAATGTATTATTTTTGGTGAACTCCAAGCATGTATTTAAATTATTCACCAGAGCTGTGAGGAATGGAAAACTCACATTGTCTCACAGCTCAAATGAGATGCCAGATCCATCGCTGCAGTAAATCAGCACAGCTCTGCGGCTGTCAGGGGATCTGTTCAGTTCTGTGCAAGCAAGGAATCCAGCTCCATTCAAGTGTTTGTTTCAGTGGGACCATGTAGGTGGACTCTTCAGGTGGATATGGCTTGTAGCTGAGATCCTAGAGAGGAAAGACTTGTAAGACAGAAGTATTATCTGATTTATCTGTGGCATTAACATGTGATACCTGTGTTTTCAGTATTGGTATAACTCCTGTGTGCATGGACATGTATTGCGTGAATTTACTGCTATATTCCTTCACTAGGAATATTAAAAGTTGCATGACTTCCAACTCTTTCTATGTGCTGTTGATTAGCATTCCACCAGGATCACTAACCTATTAGAGTGTCTGTCACTATTGGTGGAAAAGAGTCTTTTATTTCCTTCTCAAATGATTTTGCTTTTCTTCAATGGTGTCCATAGCAACACATACTGGTAGTGATGAGTCCCTGATTCTGTTGCAGGCTTTCCACAGCAGTGTCTTGCCAGTAACAACAGTTGACCCGACATTGTAAGGCTGCTCAGAGGCACGTAGCCACGCTGGGTCTCCTGATGAATGGGAGGTATCTTTCCTTATGTGGCAGGTCAGTTCCGGTAAATGCCATGACTGATTCCTAATCAGACTAGCATCTGACATTATTCCGAACACAGTTATGGGAGTCTAACTTCAGAAGGACTGTTGGCTGAAACTCCTGTTCTGAATGGCTACGTGCATACATGTATTCCTGAGGATGTACGTGACTTTGTGAGTGTGAGTTTGCTGCTCTAAGCTGCAAGTTAGCTCTGATAGCAAACTGTCTGTGGAAAGGATTGTCCAGAATGTAGGCAGGGGACAAGGAAAGCCATTTGTCCCTTAATCTTCTCAGTCTTCTCTCCCTGGTTTTAACCTTTTTGTTGAGGTAAAACTTATTTCAAGGAAATGAGTAATCTGCAATAAGGGCTATCTGTGCTGCAGACTTTAAATTAGATCCAACAATCTAGCATCAAACTCAAATAAGAATGACTTCATTACCTAGACTGAAGCTGGCAAAGAAGACAAAACACTCTGCTGTGTCGTCTACTGTGCCTGTGTCTCTCCTATATTCAGAGCTAATAGGAACAAGTCTTGGACTTAGTAAGGGTTGGCTTTATATAATAATGTGCATAGAGCAGGGACCAGATGCAGTGACCATTCTTCATGCAAGTAATTCCTGCTCATGTACGTGATCAATGGGATTATTTGCTTAGGTAAAGATTCTCCACATGTGTAAATGGGGAAGAGACCTGGACAAAATTCTGTAGTTTTTCTATCTCTGACTCATACTTGTCTCTGGATTTGCTTTGTGTATGTATTGGCACTGTGGTTGCCTCCAAGCCCCAAGTACATATCTGCAGTTCTTTATGTTGTATTTTGAATGCCAAATAGACGTCCTGAGTTTCTCGTGCACCCATTGGAGAACCTGCATTTTGGAAGCAAGAAGTTTTGACCCAGTGCCTGTTGCATTATAAATGAACATGATTCGTGCTGACTGCAGTACCCTGCCACCTTCACTTGTGCTAATGGTGTGCCATGTCTGGTGTTCAGGGTTATTACTTCTAGGGACAGCTTCACCTCTGTGTCTTGGTGTAAGGGTCCCATCTTAGCTAGGACCGAAGCACAATGAATGTAATGTTAACAGATGGAGATGCCTGCAGTCAATAGACCTGCTTAAGTGTGAGTGTTGGGAGCAGAACTCACAGGTGGGAATGGCCAAATGTCTGTCTGTGCTGTGGTTAGGGGGACATACCATTGCTAATTCTGCTGTGGGCTGACTTAACTGAAAAAATAAATTCTTCCTTCACCACATAAGGGGAGGTTTTGGCCTGTTGGAATTGCCTGGGTGGTGCAAAGGAAGGTGGGGTGTAGAGAGACATTCTAATTAAGTCTCTATCCCCTTTTGTTCATATCTTTTTAGGAAAGCCCCCACGGAATAGACCAAAATAAGCTCCTACCCCTAGCTGAATAGGTTGTCAGGGTGCAGAACTATATTCTGCAGACTTATGCATGTGTAAGGGGTGTGTAACATTTTTGTCTGAATGGAGCCCTATGTTCTCATAATTTATAGTAAGTAATCTTATTTGCAAAGCATGCCCTTACAGTTTTAAAAAACAAGTTAATTGACTTGCATAAAAATCAAACATGTCAAAGTTTTCCATCTCCACACAAACAGCACATTGAGCAGCACATGGCTACAATAGCCATGATGCAGTCTGGGCTACCTATTGAGATATTTCATAAACCAAAATGGAATCTTAAAAACTTTGTCAGTTTTGCATTCCTCTGCGTTGCTGAATTTAGGAGTCCATTACTCGGCTAATTATACAATGTTGTATTTTTTTCCTTGTGTAAATAAACAAACTTGTGTCTGAATTTTGGCACGGGGCACTAGAAGCCAATTAGAAGGTGTTCCCAATGTATTACAGTATTACAAACAAGATGCCTTTTCTTAGAAAGGCGAACACACCGTGTTTCTTTTAATGAGTGTGAAAATATACCAGTTGCTTAATCACTAGCAACTTATAAGCATAAGTGAGTCCTTTCTCAGGAATGAAAAACATAGCTTAGTTTCTTTACTAACAGATGACATTTTAATTTAAAGCTCCAGTTTTTGTCTAGAAGGGCTAAAACATCTGAATTATTTGAGAGAGAAATAAGGGGCAGAGGGGGGTATGAAAGAGCAGGCAGGGTTTTCTTATCTGAGTAGACTTCACCCATTTGAGAGGTGAGGGTGGCGTGTTCCCCTCATTCTGTGTCTGCAATGCCATCTGCGATACCCTGTTATTTCCAGTGTCATTCATTCACTCAGTCTTGCCGCACTTTAGCATGAAACTGGATCCAAAACTAAAGCTCCGTTAAGCCACGGATGTCGAGTTACTTAAGGGTAGATTGTGCTTTGTGCATGTTTAAGGGATGGGTTGGAACACACTGGCATCCCTGGAAGCGTGAGCCCCAGGAAGCATGGTGACTCAGCTGTCGCTTCTTCCCATCATCCTCCTCTGGGTGAAAAACAGGGATGCAGCTTGGATTGACTTTGACAGGGTAAAGCTTCCTCGTATGCAGTTCAACAAATCACAGTAAGCAGGCTCGTTGTGAAGCAATACAAATATTAAGCTGGATAAGAGGCTAGATAGAACAAATAGCTCCTTACAGAGATCCTTTATCCTTGTTTTTTTGACATGTTTGTCTAGAAACATAAAGATCACTTGATTTATGACTTGTTCAGCAAGCTCCAAATCAGATGGCATTGCATTCAGAGCAGTGAATCTGTCAGCCTGGTATTACTGCACTGCAGCCAGTGGAGTGGTGCAAATTCCACCCAACGACACATCCCCAGCTGCTAGTCACTGGTGTTATGGCAGGAGTATGCTGGTTGTCAGCAGATAGAAGTGTGGAAGAATCTGTCCCATCATGATTTTTATTCCTTCTCATAAAAATAAAATAAGCCTTGGAAAAGCTCTCCAATGTTATTTAAAAATAGAAGAATGAGTGTTAGTGGTTTTATATGGATTACATAAATTACTAGTTTATTAGGAAAAGGGATAATTTTAAAAAGAGAGAATTTCCCTCGAAGGGAACGTTTAAGTTCTTTGGGTTACTTTATGGATATTTTATTTTACATTTTAAAATAATTAAATCTTTTAGAGCAGAAATTTTTGCTTTTTGTCAAATAATGCTTTTCCTGCTTCAGAGCTGCACAGCCCTTGGTGAGCCTACACAGAGGCTACTCAGCACTAAGGCATGTGCTCAGTAAGTTATTGTGCGTAGCTTTGGTCATAGTCTGTGCATGTACTCTTAATTCAGCAAAGGTAATGGTGACTAACTTGAAAACTGAACACAGGAGATTCAATCCAAAGCCAGCTATTGGCTGGTTGTAGTAGTAATGTCAGGTACACAAGTCAGACTACTGAGTTGGTTTAGCGTTTCTCGTTGCAGTGGAAGTTAGGAGAGGCAGAGCACAGTTAACAGCCTGTTGACCACCCAACTTATTTGCCCTAAATCATGGTCAGAATTTTCACACAGGCTGTGTAACAGCATAGCAAAAGCAGTTCAGGAGACATGAAAGGTAAATGAGTGCCAACTGCCCACTAAACACACAGCCTAACCCTTCTGAAGTGCCAGCAGTCCTGCCTGGAGCAGGCTGACTGCCTGGATGTGGGTGCACCACCCCTTTGGAGACAAGGTGGTGAGGAGAGGAAGCCATGGCTGGTGAACACCTTGTGTGTAGGCAGCTTAGTGCAGATGCAGATCAAAAGCAGTTCCAGCTCCCTGCTCAGGATGAGGAGGGGACTGGGATGGGGCTGTGACTAATGCTGAGTCTACGTGTCTGCCTCCCAGAGCCAGTCCTAGAGTAGAGCTGCTGGGACACTGCCCCTTTCTCCCTTCCCACCACTCATAGTTTTTATGAAGAAGAGGAAGGAAACATAGGAAACTGTCCTTTTTGCTGTGATTTTGAGTGGAAAGTTGCTCTTCTCAAAAAAAATTGTCCTTTTTTCTCTTAGCACTGTATCTGAAAATGTTCAGGTTCAGATTCTGAAGAAGTTGTGAGGCTCTGATTGGGTAACAAACTTTCTGTTAAAACCAGGAAAAAAAATCAGGTTTGCTTGTAAAAATTCTTTGGTTTTCAGTACCCAAAAGCAGAGGGGAAGAACTTCTTTCAAAACTGAAACATTTCAGCTTTCTGTCCCTGAAAACCAAAAAGTTGTCATTGAATTTTTTGTGGTGAAAGTAATAGTTTCTAATCTAGTCCTGAGATTTTCCAGGACATTTAGGGAATGACAGGCTGTGCTCTGGATGGGGGTACAGGAGGCCAGAGCTCTGTTCTCAGCTTTGTCAGAGTCTTCTGACAAGCAATAATCTAATTGGGTATGTCTGCATGCCCTGATAGAGGTGGCCCAGGGCTCTGCTGGAGTCAGTTCTGTCTGGTTTGGTAGAAAGGAAAAGCCGGTTAATGAAATGGTGGCTTAAAGCCACTTCAGGCAAGCTCAGTCCCTCATTGCTGTCCCCGGCTCAGAGATACCCTGCTGCCTGCTCGTGTTCAGCTCAGCAGGGTGTTTCTCCTTTCGTCACTTCTTCCCTTTCCCCTTCCCATTCATGCCTTAAAGCTCATCCCGTTCCAACCCCTGCCACAGGCAGGGACACCTTCCACTGGAGCAGGTTGCTCCAAGTCCCTGTGTCCAACCTGGCCTTGAACACTGCCAGGGATGG
>JANHGB010025419.1:0-19453 GCA_026283785.1 Coracopsis vasa | reverse complement strand
ATGGGGCAGCCACAGCTTCTCTGGGCACCCTGTGCCAGCGCCTCAGCACCCTCACAGGGAAGAATTTCTGCCTAAGAGCTCACCTCAAGCTCCGCTCTTTCATTTTAAAGCCATTCCCCCTTGTCCTGTCACTACATACCCTTGTAAAAAGGGCATGTGTATGCTATATATGCTGCCTTGGCAAGTTAGGTCCCTTTTGTATCTGCAGAGACATGGCTGTTAAATTTTCCCTGCTAAGGAAAGAATATACATATGTCTAAATACTCGCTTTTGTTCAGAATTTTATAAGCATTTTGTTTTACTGGGAAAGATCCTCAAGTGTTGTAAATTTGGCAGGCATCCACCAAAGTGAGAGCAGCTCTACCAACCTACACCGAGTGAGGAGCTTGTCCCCAAAGTATGCTTGCAAAAAGAGAGTAGGCTTGGTGTAGGAATCCTTTTGTTAGTACAATTAGCATATTTGTATTTACAGCGTTTTGAAAAGTTCTGTTAAAAATAAATTCCTGAAGGCCTGGATAAATAAATAGTTGTACAGAAGAGTCCTCTGTAGCCATGAAGTTGCCAAAAATTATCAGTAATCCTCAGTCAGATGGAATGTACAGTTGGCAAGGGCATGGCAGGAAAAAGTCCTCACCAGTTCTGCCTCGTATTCCCATACAATGAGAGATGCCAAGTTTTTCCATTAGTGTCTGTGATGCAGTTGAAGATGGGAGTGTTTGTCATTAAGGAGACCTTGTTTTAGTTAAATAACCAGTGAAGGGCTCAGTTCAGTTGCATATTTTTCCATCACTAGACGTCAGTTTCACACGAGCTGCTTTATTTTCTTAATGAAATCTGACTCTCATTTCTTCTCCCTGTGCATTTAACTCAATTTAGGTCAAAACATAGAATATGCAAATGAATAACCACAAGTCCAGCCCACTAGTGATGTGGTTTTCAAGTCCTGAATCAAACTAAGAATTATTTACAGACTAGTCTGGGGCAATATATGCCTTGAAAACTGACATCCAGGATCCTGGCAGCTGACACAGGGATTTATTTAGGCTTTAACACTGGTAGGATCTATAAATTGAGGGGGGGTTGGGGTTTTTTGGAAAGTGACTGGTGATTTTAAAGGCTTTTATTCTGAGTGATGAAATTCAGACAAATGAAACTGCCACATGCTCCCTGCTGTCTGAAACACTGCTTTATTTCAGCCCTATGTAGTACAGCTTCAAGCTCTTGAGGAACCCCCAATCACTTGTCAATTCTGTGTATCTTGGCCCCTGGACACAGTGCATGTAAGTGGATAATGGATCAAGAGCTGTTTTTATTTAAAACTGTGGAATTCCCAGTTGGTTCAATGGGAATTACACCTGTTCAACCAAGGGCAAACTTTGGGCCAGGAATTGAAACCTAAAGATACCACTGCATCAGAGCACAGGCACACCATGCAATTACAGCCATGCCACACAGCTTTGTTTCAGAAGTATTGCATCTACACCAAGCACACCCAAAAATGAAATAACAAAGTAGTAAGAAACCAGGAATCTGCTCAATCTGAGGTTCTCCAGTCTGTTTGACTGAATCCAGCTCTAATAAATACCCGTACTAAATGTTCCACCTTTAGTTTTATGTGATTGCTTTGTTCTACGCCAGCAGAAAAGTTAGAACCACTTTGCTGCTTAGAAAAAACATCTGCTGAAAAGTTTAGTAGCTTAATTGCAAACTTTAAGTGTGTAGAAATGTTTAATAGTCAAAAGAGTAGAGCTGTATTTATGGGAGTGACTGTGCCTGCTTAACACTTGCATCTTTTCAACTAGCCCTGAAGGTAGATGTCTGAGAAGAGAAAAATTAAGAGAGACTGAAAGGATTTGCCATCACTGCCATGATTAAGCTCCATTCATACTCCATTTTTCAGTGTTTTTCTGACCACCAAAACATAAAGGCAAAATCTGAACTATTTAAGGAGTAATACAGGTCCACTTTAAATTAATGTCTACATTATAGCAGCTACTTACTGTGACTGTCAAAAAGTTAGTTTTACCCCAGAGAGAAGGTACAAAGAAAACAATGGAGGGTCTTCTGTGTGAAACCCTGAAATCAGACACTACCAGCCATGCAGATGTAATACAATCTCACCTTTTCATGTTCAGACTAAAGCAATTTCATTGAACATTAGACGTAACGGAACAGCTTTAAACCAGCCACAAAGAAGTGACTTGGCATGTTTGGGCTATAATAAGCATTGATTCCATGCCTATAAATTTTATAGTTGAATCAATTATACTCGTTCTTTGTAGGATTAAAGAAAACGTTCCATTTGGAATGGAATTTTTTTTTTATTCTCATGACAGAGAGGATTTGAAGGGGAAAAAAAAAAGACAAATGAGTGAGAAATGCTAAAATTATTAAGCAAATGCCTAGAATATTTTCTCCTAGAAGAAAAGCTGTAGGTAGAATATCTCAGCCTGTGGAAAGATCCACAAACACTGAGAATATTTCTTATTTCCCATGAAGAGAGAAAAGGGCCAGCTGTGGGCTTTCACTTCCCACAGCAGTTAGGAGATGACACTCAGGTCTCACTGCAGGCCTGTGCCATCAGACTCAGCACTGAATGGGAAGATGCTCATTATTCTGTCCCAAACTGCGATTTGGGGAGCTCAGTTGAATTCCCATCTCTGCCACAAGCTTCCTCAGACAACTCACCTTTCCTATGACAGCATGGAATGTTCAGCCTGGTGCTGAGGTTTTAAGAGTGCTCAGTCAAATGGGACTCTCAGTCTTTGGTGGGACTGGATGGACACAAACCCTAGTTATCTCTAACTGATACAATGGTGTCTATGGAATGCATTGCTCTCAATACTTTTTGCCTGTTGAGTGATGGCGTTGCAAAATAGAGTAAGTGGGAATGATACAGCTCCAAAACTCTTTGGTTTTGTGGTTTCTGTATTTGGCCACTGAAGCTGTGGGGGGGTTTGAAGTACTTTTCAAGTTGCTTATCATGCTGCCATTCCAAAGCAGACATATTTCTAGATGTTTGCAGAGAATTCACTGAGATATCAAAGGCCGTTGTTAGTCAGAGTTCATCTGTCACAAAGCGAGGAGCAGAAGCCAGAATAGAAGCTCTTCCCATTGAGCCACATCTCCTCCTGGTGTGAAAACATCCACTTCACTACGCTGAAGTGAGATTGTGAAGGAGCTTGTGACAGATATCAACAACACAAACCAGAACTCTTCACAGTCTCCAAAACCCAGACGAACTTGTGTACTACAGTAGTCTTTATTTACAAGTGCTCTGAGTAAGGTGCCAGTCCACAAGTGCTAAAGATTACATCATGTGTAAGGATTGAAATCATACCCTTGGTTTATTCAAAAGCCACCAGGACACAATTTATACCCTGAAGTTTGGGACATATGTTACAATACTTGTTCCTATGTATCCACACCAAATTTTGCTTCAAGTCAGTAAAATCTGATGTGTGACCTAAACAAAACCAGCACAGTGAGCTATAAATTTTCAGCCACAGGCAGTAAAATACTGCTATGGGTGCACACCTCTGAAAGCCCTACTGAGAGCTTAGAAACCCTTGGCTCTTGCCTGCAGGGTACAGTGTGGTGTGCTAACAAACGTTTTCAGGGTGAAAATAGCCTTGGGCAACAAGCAAGTGCTCTGGCGCTAGTGTGTGGAGCTCCACTACCAGAGTGGAGGTGGGAACTGTCATGGTTCCTCCTGCCCTTGGCACCAGCCAGGGCAGTGCATGCCTCTGGCTGCACAAGCATTGTGGCACTTGCACAGTCCCTGTTTGTCTCTGTACTGAACTGGATGAGCTCAGAGGACAGCAAAACATGCTTGCCCAGACCAGCGTACTCCACCCCATGAGGGATCCTCTAGATCAATCCAAGGAGGAGAGAGAAAAGGAGCCATTGGCTGCTCCTTTGCAGTTCCTGAAGGCCAAGGCCTGGGGCAAATGCAATCATTTTGAGTAATGGAGCGCTGTAGTTGGTCAAAGTGGACTAATTTATGATGCTTGCTTTTATAGTTCTAGATTAATTATACCTTCCTCTCCCCCATAACTCTAAGTACCTGACAAAGCAGTGCCCAAAAAAATTTCCATTAAATAAAGGGTGTGATAACAGCTTCTTTTGAAGGATACACCAGAAATGGTAATGGATACTCAGCTCAAGAGAACATACATACATGTACCAAAACCCCATTTAGTCAGTGCAATTTTGTAAATGCATAATCTTTAAGACCTGTTGATGCAAGAAGCACGTATTTAAAGATGCCCTTCAAAGATTTCCTGAACTCAGGCTGGGAACCAAGGCCAGTAGTGCTGAAGAACCTGGTAGTGCTGACCAGATAAAGATGGGTTCTCTTCGTAAGGAGGTTTATTTCACCCACAAATAGGAAGCCCTGGTTTGCCATCATTAGCAGCCTAATGCAGTGAGTGATAATGGACCATTTCCCTGACTGATTTGTGGGGGTTTCTTTTATTTTTAGAACAGTAGCATTTATATAACAGTCTTGGTGGAGATTTAGGGTACAAAAAAACCCCAACCAAGGCTACTTATGTGTTGTGTTTATAAAAAGCCACTTTAATACGCTGCTGTATAAAGTATGTATAAAAAGCAAAATCCATTACAACCAAGGGGATTTTCAATGGAGTATTAGCCTGGTAAGAGGGTTAACAAGGAAGTTTGGTGCTTTTTTTCCCCTTCTTTTTTTTTCCTTTAAATCAAGGCACAACATAGTATAAGCAGTTAATGTGCAGGTTTGGTGCCACAGATTAAATTGTGCAGGCAAAAGTACTGCAGGGGTTTTGTAAAGACATATATTCAGTTCATTGATACATATAAATAAGATTATACCCTTTGCCCTGTACTTGCATTAGCCAAGACAAGTATTAGACATCATAATACAGAATGGTTATTCACAGTTCACTAATTATGGCTTCGTATCTTTAAATGAGATTATAATATGGCCAGCTCTGGGTCCTGGTACAGCCTGACTGAGTTATGCTGTGACACTTGGAGGCAGCAGAAAAACAGCCTGGAAAAAAGTTCTCATACCTCCATATCAGGTTGGTAAAAGTGTGTGTGGGCAGGGAATGGGAGAGAATGGATCCTAACCCCTGGTTACACACTTGCTCCAGAGCTGGGATTCCTGGTGCTGTCAGCTGGCACTGCAGGTGCTGAAGGTAAATAATAACAGATTACATTGGACCTGGGAGTGAGGAACCGAGGGTGGCTGCCTCCCAAACGCTCCCACGGTGCTACAGTAATAGTGGAGTCTGTCCCTGCTGGAATGCTTTCAAGGACTATCCCAGAGATTTCCGATTCAAGCAAAGATGTGGCCATGCAGCTGTTATATTGGCTCTGGCCTTCAGTAGACCTTTCCCAGTTGTGTGCTGGCCAGGATGGCCTTCAGATGTTTGAGCACACAAAGCTGTGTGAAAAAGAGAATGCAGGCTGGGTGAAGTTTTATTTTGTATATGGCTTTTATGGGGATGATATCCACATCCCATCCATTTTCTTTAGGAGCCTGTCAAGTCTATGCTGCTCTTCCCCTCTTCTACCCTTCACAGATTTGAGCACAATCACATCTCTGGCTCACTGGGTGGCAAAGGGAGCAGGGTGTTGCAGTAGAGGTGAATGTTCCTTTCCATTCCTACTGAGCTACAGTTTACTATCATGTATAAATCACAAATAACATCATAGAACTCAGTGTAACTGCAGTAAGATGTGGAAGAAGAGATTCAGGCTCTCTGACTCTCTTCTGCTGTAAACTGCTCTATGGTGTTGCTCTGAGCTGTTGCTGCTAACCCCGCTCCCCCGAGAGCTGGCTGCATGTCAGTGATGAATGAAGCCACCCTATGTCCAACATGCCTGTTTTGTTTTAATTCTGCAGAGCTCTTTGGAATCTTCTAGGATGAAAGGCGCTGTATAAGTGTGAGATTGTTGTTTTTATTTGGATTTGGAAATAGCCTGTCTGAAAATAGTAACTAGTAGATTAAATGCCAGACCAGGATGAGGCAATACCGCTTTGTACACAGAGAGGATTATTAGAAATATTTCTGTCGAATGGTACCCAGAATGTGCATTACCCAACTTGCCAGGTTACTTATGAAACAGGAGAAGTTACAGGAGCACTTATGTAACATTGTTTTTCCAGAAAAGATCAGGGGTGATTTTTCTCAGCAGTTCCATCTGCTAAATGGGCTCACATCTTGCAAAACCCCCTCGCTGCTTTTCCTCCCAGAACTTAGTCTAAGTGGGCACATACAAAAGCATATCCATGCGTAACAAAGAGCAATGTTTAAAGTAGGCAATCGGATACAAGAGCAAGCTTGGACTACTTTGTGGGTGAGAAAGGTCAGTTTGTTTTTAACTTCTCTGTGTATAAATCATCTATGAAAAAGTTTATTTTGCAAATGTCTTGAGCAGTACAAACAAGCAATACAAAGTTCAGTGATTTGCAGGGGGAAAGGGGACAAGTTGGTCGAAAAGGTCTCTTGCTGTGCGTGGCTTCATCCTTGTTCCACCGGCGCTCCATTACTCTGCCCCAGCAGCAGGCCCACATAAGCCCCTTCTGGCACAGCAGTGATGTGAAAGGGTTTGGTGTCAATGCAGAGTGACTCCTGCAACGTTCACCTCTCCTGGGTACAGCAGTATTTATACATTAGCAACTGCTCCCTCTGCTCTTGGAAAGACTGGCTGGAATGCTTAATATTTGGGGCTGAATCCTTCTAGAAATGTAGTTATTATTTAACACCAAAGCAAAACGGCTTAGTCAACTCAGAGCATTCGCTTCTAGGCAAATATATGGGAGGTCTCTAATGATACAAAGTTATGTTGTGCCTACTATTTAGTCTGCCTAATAGCATGTTCAGTTTTGGGCACTGAGCTGACAGAGATCTCTTTCAGAGGGTGTATAATTTACCCCTCAAGACAATGCTTCTTGATGCTTATTTTTTATAGTATGTTAAAACTTACTACAGAACAACAACAACAAAGAAACCCTCCTCCTTGGCTCCCCAGTAAAGCTCCGAGTGGGTGTTTATGTCACTCCCTTAATGGGCATTTGTATTTTATGCCTTATTTTAAAAATGCATTTACAGATTTCTTTCTAATTAAATTTTATGGGTGAATTTACTGCTCATGAAAGTGAGTGATTAATAATAGTGGCTCGAGTCAGATGTAGTGGGGTAGGCTTTACGCAAACTTTCCTGCATGGCTCTGCCAAGGCATCTCAGTCTTGCCCTGGTTTACCCTGGAGAACAGGTCCTGTGATAGCCGGGGCACATGATGTGACCTTTTCATCATGTGCCACCATGCAAGCTGCCAAGTAAGAATGTTCCTCTGGAGTGTCAGTGGCTGGCATGGTTCTGTAAGTTCTGCTGCTGATACACATGGTGCTGTAGTGGCATTAGTAGCAACAGGAGAACCTGGCTGGGAGCTTTGCACTTGGCTCCCAGGAACACAAAGAGTACCTAACCTTCCTGTCACATGGAGAGGGTCTGAAGCTTCAGCACCTGAATAGCTTCAAAGATGTACATAATCCTTTCGCCTTAAGAAAAGAGTCATCTTCTTGAAGTCAAGCATGTGCTGAAGTGATATGAAAGTCAACAAACAGCAGAAGCAGTAAGGCGGGAGGTAAGCACGCCAAAGACTTGAAATCAGGTCATTAGAAACTAGATCACTAATCTCTCGATATCAAAGCATACCTTAGAAGTGCAAATAATAAATAAGATCCCCTTGCTAGTCCTTACCTGCAATTCCTTGAGGATCTCATAGTTTGTGTGTGTGTGTGTTTGTGTTAAGAGCCACTCGTGGCAAATACTAAGCCATTTATGGCAATGTGACCTGCAGTAATTCTAGGAATAGCTTATTTCCAAAAGCTTGTAGTGCCCAGTGTACTTCCCAGTGACTCCTTCCAAGTCCTGAAATGCACGTCCGCTTTCATGGTTACAGTACAGTTCTGAGTTGGTACTGTGGCAACCTCATAAATCCTCCTAACACCACACTTATGCAGTTAGAGCAGCTCGGAAAGGTACAGCTCTGAGCTTTACTCAGTATGATTTTGAAACCATAATCTTGAGTATCACTTGTTCTTTGACATTTCCTGTCTCACAGAAATCCCCATCCCTTTTGTTCATCTGGAAAGGAATCTTATCTTCGCCATGACTGTCACAATAGATCATTTCTAGAAAGCGGAATTCCCTGTGACAGCTGTTCCAGTCTTTCTCTTCCTATTTTTAGACAGTGGGCACGTCCCTTAGCTATTATAACCTCGAGTAGCACTATCAGTTAAACTGAAATTTTCAGTAGCCAGAGTTTAGCCCTGACCCTTTAAACATTTCTTTCAGATCCATTTTGAACTGTGTCAGTCCTTAGCAGGTTGCATTTGTCTGCCTGTTACAGGCTCTCTCTTCAGCACATACTTTCTCTTAGTGTTGCCAGCCCTCTTAATACTTAGTGTTTATACATAAGGGCTTGGCTTTGGGATTTGCATGAAGACATTAGGATTGTCATTTACGAGTTTTGTATTTAAATATGTGTCTCTCACTACTGTGGTTATAAAGTTGGACACGGTTCTTAGGACAAGAAGGCAAACAGAGGTCAGTAAATATTTACAAACTGTTGTAAGAGTTTGGGCTTTTATCTAAGAAGACATTATCATTCTGTCTGCTACATCACTTCTTCAAACACTTTGTAATGCTGTAATAGATATAAATTACCATCAGGAGGCAAAAAGGGCTCTGGACAGAATGAAATGATGCTACAGTTATATGAAATTAACTGCAGTATATAAATAATGCCTGTGCTGCTTGACCAGCATTAACCAAGCCTCCCACAACTCATCTGATAATGTTATTTGTTGTTTTATTTTTCCTCCCAGAGAGAGTTCTGGAAGTCCAGAAAAGTCTAATGAAAAGTCTAATGGAAAGACTAATGGGAGTCAATGGAGATTTAAAGTAATGCTGTTAATGCTGTGGGGTTAGAGCAAGGACAGTTGCTGAGACAGTTTTAGAAAGCAGCAGTTGATCCAATAGCATTGGTATAATTGATAGTGTTCCCTGGACACCAGAGGCAATGCTGGTACAGCAGTAGGGTGCACATGGAATAGGCTTCCGCTGGGTGACAGTCTATAATGGGATTTGAAGTATAGGCTACACCTACACTCCTAAACTGACTTGCAGCCCTGAATAGAGGCTCTTGTATCATAAGACTGCACCTAGGCAAGTGGCATGCTCAGGAGTGCATTATTTTCAGCACAGATTTTAGGCCACTCCATAGAGAAGTGGCTGTTCATGTGTGGAAAAATGCAGCAACGTCTTCCTAACCACAAACAGGTTTCCAGTGATGTTAGGCAAAGTAGGCATCTACAGTAAACAGCAATGTGGCTACTGTAAGTGCATATTTTATATATGCACTTATATATATGTATCCACATTTTCTTTCCCTTTTTAAAAACTTAGCCTTAAAATGCCAGGTAAAATGCCAAGATCCAGACAGGGTCTTTATTTGTAGGCCTATATATAAATGAGTTTCAAATACTGCTTGGAATATATCTATCTCACGATGATTAAACTCTAATCCACATTATTACACATTGTCTTTTATTTATTCATACCATGTTCTTCAAGACAATTGTTATGGAAATTGCTGATGGGGAATGTTCCACTAGGAATGAAATGGCAGTTGAATATCTTAAGGAAAAGTCTGATTGAGTAAAAAAAGTGACTGATCATGTAATAGGCTTTGTTTCCTAGTGAAAACTGTGCTGTCTGCACTGGATTGCTAGGGAGGTTTTACAATCACTCATTGCAGAACCCCATGAAGAACTTTCCAGCACTCCTCCTGGCTTTCACTGGTGTAAATCCAATCTAAAACCCGGTAAACGAGGAAGAATCTTCAGGAAAGAATTTAACGTTTGCTCCTTGGGAAAGTGTGAAGAGCGACCATCAGATAGGACTTTGCAGGGAAAATATTTACCTGCAATAACACTGATGTCTCAGTAACTGTGAAGAGCATTCCCCAATGAATAGTCAATGTTTGGCTTAAACTCAAGTGGCCCAACAGCTAATTCGAGTTGGCAGGTTTTGTTGACCCACAGACCTAATTATTTACACTCTCCAGGTATTGTGACCTTTCTGGAGAACATTTCAGGTTGAAGTAAATGGATATATGCCAATTTACAGCAGCTGTGGAACCAGTCTTTGGTTTTACACCCTGTTCTTAAACATTCTGAGTCAAAACTCAAGTGCAAGGATTTGTGGAATTTAAGCAATTTCAGGATCCATATCCAAGATTGCTTCACCCCTTGCCTAGCCTTCCCTTCCATCAGGAGATGTCTTCAACATAATAGTTTATGCCTTCAGAAATGCAGTAATTACTGTTTCAGTAATTCCTGTCTATGTAAAACAGTGTGCCAAAGCCTAGTTCTCTGCTGGTGAAAACCAGGAGGAATGTCACTCACCTGGCTACAAAACATTGAGAATCTTTGCTAAAGGCCTCACCTAAGGAAGGAAGAGGAAGGAGTAAGTAAACTTATCATTTACTTTGTAAGCCAGAAATAGCACTTATGTTTTCCAACAGTCTCTTAATACCCGGTCACTGGACTACACAGATGTAATTAGGAGGTTGAATTAAGCTGTAAGCTGAATCCATGGGAACTCAGCATAGAAGAGCTGGGCAGAATATCAGGAACAAAACTGTGTTGTTGGAATTTGAAGGGCTCTTTTTGCCGAGTTCACAGAGCACTTCTGGAGCCCTTTGCGTGTAGAGCACTTAACTCTGACGCTGTCTCCATCCTCTAACAGACAATTCATTTTTATCCCATGAGCAATAGCACACCTACAGGGAAAAACTCTGGAGAAATATATGGATATTAGTGAAAAAAATGTAGCTGTCCAACACATATCAACTGGAAGTATCAGAGTACTGCAGTGGTGAACTTACTGCAGAAAGTCATCAAATCCTGCCCATGAGAATTTGACCTGTTTTCTTACAAGTGATCACAGTAGGGCAGATGAGAACATCCCAAATGTACTTCTTTAAGAAATGGAAGCAAATTTTTAGAGTCCCACTCTTAATTTTGCCCATGGATTGCTATGATAAGGATAAATGCAGGTACAAGATAGGACATCAGCTAAACTGTGTGGATTTAGCCTGTAGAAAAGGGCACACTAGAGAGTGATCTCCGTTTCAGGGGTTCCTGACTCAGTGTGTGACATGGGTGCTTTGATGAAAGCAATGACCACCACCGACTACAACTGCTGTTGTTGCACTGCTATTGTTCTGTTTTTTTCCATAGAAAAACACCAATTTATCACAACAGATTTTGAATTTTAATTCAACATTCTGATATTTAGGAAGGAATTTTGGATCAAAATTGGAGAAAGACAAACTGTTCCTTCCACTCATTTCAAAATAGTCAGTAAGGTGGTAGCTGTGACAGTTACTTGGAACGCGAGATAACTGGCTTCTAATCCCTCTGATTCAGAGATTTAAAGCTTATCCAGCAGTTTTACAGTAACTGTTACTCTGGAATTGTTAACTTTTTGGTTTCTTCTCTAATTTTTGCGCATGAAAATTCAGAGGGACTTAACTTTTGTTCTGCAAGAAATGCTTAAGAGTAGGTGCTAATATTAAACAGTTTCTATAAAGTACAGTTCTTATTTTCTAGCCTGGATTTCTCTCAGAAGCTCTCCAGGTAGCTGTCAAGAGTAGTTTCTGCCATCACTCTTCCATCTCCGTTTGAGCATTGACTATAGGGCCACGGAACCCTAAGTATGTGCGCTGAGATTTCTTATCAAACACAAAAGTAACTTAGTTACACTATACAGGAAAGACTAGAAAACATACAAACATTCTTATTATTTCCAAGTTGTATTTTTATCTGTTGGCTTTAAACTTGCAGCCATGTGTATGAGGAATTGGGTGTGCCAATCCCATTAACAATAATGGGAGCAGAGGGCTTAGTTCTCCACATACTATGCTGAAAATGTGCCCCCTTAAGAATAGTGCGTGTGTAATTGATTTGGGCTATTTGTTTGAACTTGCCAAATGGATTTCTTGAATATTTGTAGCTAGTTTTGAAAGCACTCCCATCCTCAACCAGACACACACGTTATTAAAGGATTTGATTTGACATTTAACAATTTTGTATATTAATATTCTCCTCTTTTTCCTAAATCAACATAATCCCCCTAAATCCCAGCATCAACAGCCATTACACCAAAAGAACAAGATGTTGCTGGTGTCGCTGCGTTCCAATATTGAATTCTGTATGAGCTTGGCTGATTTGGACAGATTTATATTCTGCTATTTCCTGAATTGTGAGCAGGACCTTGCAGGTTCAGCTCCTTGAAAACATTCACATAAACAATCTCACTTCATTACTTTGAAGGAAATAGGTTCTGTGGCATCTGCTCGAGTGCTGATATTCTGTGACACAGAGAGATAGCTTTTGCTCTCAATCTTGGCTAAGTCTTGAATAAGGCTCAACACTCGGTACCAAGAGACAGGTACGTGATGGAGACCGATCTCAGCTAGAGTAAGGATTCACATCATTGTTTGCTACTCTGGATTTCAGGTGTTTCAGGTGTGAATGACAGCAAAAAGCTTAGTTTCAGTTGATGGTAGTGATTGATAGTTCTTCCCATAGCCAATATGAATTGCAAACTGATGAGTTCAGTGTTTTTTTCCCAGCTTTTCCTTGGACTATTTAGACAGATACAGATCTTCATTCTATCTCACAACACTAAACTGCTTTTCATGTCATCTCAGAAGCTATAAACGATGTTTTGCCATCCTGCCTAAGACCAAGTATTGCATCACTCAACAGATAATTCCATTGCAATGAATTGGGCTACTCAAAACATTCACCCTGCAGCTTCAGATCTGGGTGTGATGGAGTGAACAGGATTCACTCATCAAGTGACTTCCTTATTCCAGTAGGTAGAGTGAAGAATGAATCTTGGCTCTAATTTTAGAGTCACTAGCCAAAACGGCAAGGTCAGCATAGCAGGAAGATGTTGTAATTTGCTGCTGGTGTAAACCAACAGTAAGATTCTACCCCAAAGGACCAAGAGGAAGCAATGAAAGCAGAGTGACTCAGAGGTGTGTCTCTGAGTCACGGATGCCCTGGGGATTATCTTCAAGACAGCGAGATTAACACTCAACCCCTTGTTGGAGGCTGTGCCTGAAGGGACAATATGACCTACGTGATGAAGATTGATCTGCCCATTTGAGTCATAATTGCTGCTGTGCTGAGAAAGGTGAATGCTAATCCCCAAGTCCAAATGTTGAATATAAGTGGTACAACTCAATCAGCCTTTAGCAGGGGAATCTTTTGAGAAATGACAATACCTGAAACTTGCTGTGGAAGATGCTTAACACACTTCAAACCCAGGCTGAGGAGCTTGGAGTACATTAATGTAGATACAGCTGAGTGTTAGTTACAGCAGGATCCCCCAACGAGTGAATAATAAACTGTGTTTAGTGCCATCCATTTATCAGCCTTGTTTTGTTCCAGTGTATCTAGCATCATGTTGACATTGTAGTGTTTTCCTGGCCTAACCAGATCTTTCCAGGGAGCTCTTTCTGACCCCTTTTGTCTTTAGGTGTTAGTTCAGACTTGAGACATGTGGGACCGTCTAAAGCTTGGTCATCAAACAAACCAGCAGTAACTACCAGCATGTGTATACGACTTTGTTTAATTATTATTATTATTGTTTTTGAGTACACCATATCACCCTTCACATTTTTGTTATGATTCATGGAAAGACCTTGGGTCTATGATTCACGTAGTTTAAAAATCACCAGCGCTGTGACCTTTATTTCCTAATGTTCTGACAGAAGTTGTGGTCTTGGTTGTGTTTTGTAGTTTCCTCCAATTAAAATGTCTTTAGAGAAGTTGTGGTTGAGGTTGTTATGTAAAATAGGACTCTCACAGTTGAGATGACTAAGAGTGTACCTTATTTACTGGGCTCAGCAGGACGGAGAAGGGCTGCATTAGCAGCCCAGGCATTAGCTTTTCTAAGGCCACTTAGGACAAGCAATCCGAATCTTAGTAGCATCTCCTTAACCTTTTCTGCTTCCAAAGCAACTGAATTATGTATCAGAGAGAAATGAGGGGAGAGCTTAAAGTCTTCTCTAACTGATCAAAACAATGTTGTACTCTTGACAAAAGAGAGAGATTATTTTAGTCAAAATCCTGTGTTCTCGCTGATAAGTGTTGGGAACTGGCTGTTAGTGATGGAGCCTCACAGGCCCCTAAAAGAATCAAAGTGACAATCTGGTCACTAAAGGATGACTTGCCTGTGGTGTAGGGGTGAAACGGTGCCACTGGCAGTGCTCACTTCCGTCCTTCTCCACCTTCATGGCACAGTTACCAAATCCATGTTCTGCCCTCAGCAGCTACAGCTCAGCATAAAAATTACATTAGCAACTTCAGAAGTAAGCCAGATAATAGCTGTGGTCTTGTGCTTATATATGTCCCTGCCCCTGCTGCAGTCACTGCTAGGGGGAAAAAGGACTTCCCCTGACAGCTAGTGCTCCTGAGGCCAGAACATTTTTGTGACGCTGCTGGTATGTGAAAGGCAGCAAATAGAGTTCATACATTACTGAAGAAACTGTTTGGGGGTTCCTGTATGATGAATGTTGAAGAGACAGGACTTCTTGGGAGGTGACATTCTGTGATATTGTTATATTCCATTCCACCCTCTCCAGGTTAAGATGCAGTATTGCAGTCTTGAAGGAAATTAATTTCCCCTTTACAGTCTTAAACTTTTCATCTGGGCTTGCATGTTTGACTTACAAAAAGCTTGAATTGGGCAGGAAAAGAAAGAACTCAGAATGAAGGGAGTCTGTGGGGAAAAATAATCTCTCCTTTGTATTTATTTGAGCTGAGCTTAATTACTCTGTTAACAGCCTGTCTTTGGCAGCAGCACTGAAGACCTGTCCCAGCTCCTGGGGAGAACAGGAACTCACCCACCCCAGCACATTTGCTGCGCAGGCCTGGACCTGGCTCCTGGTGCAGGAGCTGTGCCCCGGCAGCGGCTCCAGCCCTCACACCTCCACCTCCTCTCTCCCTGCAGGGCTGCTCCTGCTGCCCCAGCACCCAGGCTCAGCCAAGGATGGACAGACAGACACCTTGCATAGATGGCTGTGAGAGAAGCTGCCAGCTCCAAGCCTGCTGTGTGAATAGGGGGTGAGTAGAGCAGCAGTATTGATGTTTGTGGTTTTGATCAATGTGGTTATTTTAAGTTTTCATGTCCCTAAAAACAGTACATAGCCCTTTATTGTATGTCAGCAGCCTGCAGCTTAGCTCTGTTAGCTCCACTGTTTTGTACACGTTCCATAAATATGAATCATATAATGAACTTAAAAAAAAAGAGGGCTGATTTATGCTTATTTATGCTGAACAACTACAAACATCTGTGTAGAAAATAAATATGGACACTGAAGAAAAAAAACACTTCACCCTTCCCCCCCTTCCTTATTTTTAAACCTCACAAAGGCAGCCCATGTGGTCAACATCTGGAATGTATGTGGGAATTATTCAAATGAGCCTTAATGGTAGTCGCCTTGTGCCAGGCTCCTGAAGTGGCAAGGAGGAGTGACAGCCCACCACGGCTGTGTACATGCTACTCTCTTGCGCACCACATCCACATTCCAGTCATCTTGTTGCTGAGCTTGACACTGGTGGAACATAACTACACCTATTTCATATCAAGTATATTTTGCATGGTCACATCTATTCCAGGATGTCAGTGCTTGACAGGACTTCATCTTTGGGAGGGAGGGAATGGCTATTGTTGCTGGTTTTAGTTCAGAAGCATAATGTTGAGCCACCTGAGAAATACATTTGCAATGCGAAGGGAAGACAGTCACAGAATCCTAGAATGGTTTGGGTTGGAAAGGATCTTAAAGCTCATCCAGTTCCAGCCCCCTGTCACAGACAGGGACACCTTCCACTAGAGCAGGTTGCTCCAAGCCCCTGTGTCCAACCTGGCCTTGAACACTGCCAGGGATGCAGCATCCACAACCTCTCTGGGCACCCTGTGCCACCACCTCAGCACCCTCACAGTAAAGTACTTCTTCCTTATCTCCAACCTGAACTTCCCCTGTTTCAGTTTGAACCCATCACCCCTAGTCCTATCTTAGACATTCTATCACTACAGTCCCTGATGAGGAGCTTCTTAGTGTTGTCTTGATGGTGGCTTCTGGACTGGAAACATTTAGGTCCCAGGTTGAACACATTCACACTAGATGTGCCCCACCAAAATGATGGAGCAGCGGCCGTTTCCATGGTGAGATTTGAGTCTCCATCCCTGAAACAAGCAATGCTGCTGGAACAAGAGGAAGGAAGGGAGCTCAGGAATTAAAGCTGATTCCACTTTGCAGCCATTTGTATGCACTTGATGGATCTTCATACTTCATGGCTATAAATAACAGCACAGGATGCACTGCAAAGATCCAAATCACAGCTTGCTCCCGGTGGAGCAGGCTGAGACCTTACAGGTTTCAGTGGCTCTGGGAAAGCAGAGCAAAGAGAGAGTTACTGGGAATGTTGGTGGGAGCTGGTTGGAACAAATATTGCCAGAAAACAGCTTTAAGGAGGAAATCCTCCCAGCAGATGTGGTCCTCAGCACTGCACACAGGGCAGTGCAAACACAGCATCATTAGGTTGGCTGGCTGAAGACAAAAGTCACTTGTCTTATTTTGCACTTTTAGAGGGAATCAGAGGGTTTTCACTCTGCAAATGAGGGTCTCTATACCATGGGGAGATCCAGAAAAGCTCATCAAGATTAATTCTTCCAATGGATAAATGAAAACACATTAAACAACCTGTGTAGACACACTCATTTGGAATTAAAGGGTCTGTAATTAAGTTTTACTGAATTCACTTTTGAAGTGAGTTGAGCCAAATTGAATTAGGGCCACTTTAATTCTAAATGAAAGTATCCAGACCTGGGTTTAATATAATTTAACTAATCCACTTGCAATTCACACCACTAGTTAATGTTGGATTCATTTCCCCTTGTAAGCAAGCTCTTAAACAGACAGCAGGAACACAACTTTAGTTTCCATTCTCCATCTAGAGAGGGAGCCACAGAACTTATTTTCCCCAAAAAAATGCCTCTGTTCTGTGCAGTTTAACCCCTTTTTACCATTCCTTATGTGATCCTGAGCCAGGGTGTACCAGGTGTCTGCTGTGTCATCCTCAGCTGAAAGGAGACAGGGATGCTCCTCTGGTGGTTCTTCTGCGCCATCACTGATGTCCATGTCAGAAACATTCCCTCTTGCAGGAATTTCAGGCTTCCAGGAGAAGGTTTCATGTAGGGTAAATAAGATTTGGGAATGGGTTCTGGGAAGACACTACTGAGGGTTCTTGGCCTGGCTTGAAGGGTGGCAGGATCCAGGCAGACTTTTTGCTGAGCTGAAGTAAGGCAGATCCCAAAGGGCTTTGGCAAGCTCAGGAGGGATGTCCTGTGCTGCGTGGTGGGACTGGAAAGGCTCCAGCCAACAAGCTCTGTTTAATGAAAGGCATTTACAAAGCTACAAAGCTCAGTTTTCGATGCCTTGAGTGTGGCAGCAGTTGAGCGAGGTGGGGTTGCTCAGGGTTAATTAAAATCAAGGACCTCTTTGGAGCTCCTGACAGTGACAAGTCATTAACAGAGCAACCCGCAAATGAACATGGAATCATGGGGCTGGAAAGGACCTCAGATGCTGGAGGAAAGACAGTGTTGGCGATGGAGGGCATGGGTCAGCAGAGCTAATGCAGATGGCAGATACCCAAAACTTGCTGCTTTTGGTTCAGTTGCAGTTCAGTTCATGCCAAGTCTCAGAAGGATTGAAGTAACTCTGCGGTAGGGCACATAAAGCCCTCACAGCTTGGGATTCACCCTGAGAAGGGCTGTGCTCCCATCAGTAATAGCAGTGACAACAGCTTCCATTACTGCAGCTTGCAGTGGGCATTGTCTGCTCACACAGGCTTTGGGAAAGAGAAAACAGTCCCAAATAGTCATAGAACCATAGAATCCCAGCCTGGTTTAGGTTGGAAGGAACCTTAAAGCTCATCTGGTTGCAGTCCCCTGCCACGGGCAGGGACACCTTCCACTAGAGCAGCTTGCTCCAAGCCCATCCAACCTGGCGTAGTGGAAGGTGTCCCTGCCCTTGGCAGGGGGTTGGAACTGGATGCTCTTAAAGCCCTTTCCAACCCAAACCATTCCAGGATTCTATGATTGCATTTTCTGGAGTGAGAAGGGAGGTTCAGGAGGAAACTTCACAGGAGCAGAGCTGGGATCTGAGCTCCTTTGTTTTCCATCAAAGATGAGAGCTTTGCTTGCTTTGATTTCAGAAGCTGCCTTTCTTTTGAGCCGGAGCAGAGGTACGGCTTGGCTGCAGGGTGCTTCCACCCTTCCCTACAGCACCTTTGATTTCCTAAATGGAACTACACTTCCCAGAAGGCCCTTTCCCTGGCAGTGCCTCAGGGCAGGCCCATGGCAAGGGTTAGCTGGAGTTTCCTTTCTCAGGCGTTTGATTTTTCCCAGCAAGATGATGGAAAAGCAACATTTTGTGAAAATGGGATTGAATCAAAAGAAAACCAATTCTTATGGGAATAGAACAAAGCAGAATCCAGTCTTCCAGTGAGATGGAATGTTTTCAACCAGCCTAATGATAACTATCCCATGGCTCCCTAAGTCTGGCTCCCTGCCTTTTACCTCAGCAGTGAACGGGGAGGAACTCCTGCTGTCAGCATTTTACTTCATTTGTGACCCACCACCTCTTTTCACATACATTCCCATTGAATTATCTGAAGTGAGCAGGGAGCAAGGGGTGAAAGGAATTCAGGCTTGGAGGATAATACCGAAGTTATTTCAGCTGGAAGATGGAGTGCATTGCATCCCTTTAAAAACCATTTAAAATGGTGAACGAGGTGTTTTGAACTCAGTGGGAAGTTGATGACTGATTTGAATCCGCGCTTCCACAACCTGCTAAAACGAAAGGCTCTCTGGAAAATAACAGCCCCCAGAGAGATCTCCAGGCCTGTGGGGGATGGTATAAATCAAAGCAAACATGACACTGAGAAGCTGTGGCTGCCCCATCCCTAGCAGTGTTCAAGGCCAGGTTGGATGGGTCTTGGAGCACTGGTGGAAGGTGTCCCTGCCCATGGCAGGGATTGGAACTGGATGAGCTTTAAAGTCCCTTTCAACACAGACCAGTCAGTGACTTTATGACACAGGAGCCAGATGTGGAGGATCCAGGCATCGGCCTTCCCCAGGATCAGAGGTGCAGCATCCATGTAGTGATAGGACAAGGGGTAGCGGGTTCAAACTTAAACAGGGAAAGTTTAGATTGGATCTAAGGAAGACATTCTTTACTGTGAGGGTGCCGAGGCACTGGAATGGGTTGCCCAGGGAAGTTGTGAATGCTCCATCCCTGGCGGTGTTCAAGGCCA